>LTAE01005888.1:4275-34104 GCA_001647135.1 Pontederia paniculata | reverse complement strand
TATATAGTATATATAATTATGATATCACAGTTCCCCCCTAAAATAGATCAATAATAATATTACTAGTAATTATACACAATGTTAAAATACAATATACTATCAAAAGAATATATGCTTGCCTCGTACTGATCGAATAAAAAAAATAAAATTCTTCAAAAAATAAGAAAAATAATACTTACAAATGCAAAATATGATTAACTAAGAGCAAAATAGTAGATATAAATATTTAATCATACTTAAGATAATGTTTAATACATACTCAATATATTATATATATCGTTGACTAAAGTTCAACAATTATGATACTAGTGCTACCATGTTATATATAAGTGAATTGTGTTAGATTATTTTAAAAATATTTTATCAACTAACATAAATAAAATTTAACCTTATTATAAACATTAAGATTAGAAAAAAAATGTAATTTATAATGTTAATCAAGGATTGCCAAAAAATATCTTAGCATATAAAAGCAAATTTAATATGAGTGGAAGAGATATTATAAATTTTAATTAATATTTTAAATTTCTTGATTTTTGTGAATTCAAATATATTAAAACTTCTTATGATTTGATACAATATAATTAATTGAGGTAATTTAATTAAAACTATTTTACAACAGGATAATCAAGGAAAAATATTGTGATAAATAGATTATGGAGGAAAACATAAAAAAAATGTTAAAAAGAACTGTAATGACTCAAATGGAAGAAAACATTTTGTAAAACTAAGATTATAACTTGACCAAAGGTGAGAAGTGCATCGTCAAGCACCATGTGTTCAAGTGCATACTATAAGGTATTATACTAATTGTTCAGTGCTGCATGTGCACCAGCCAGTGTCCACATGCCTCAGCGCCTAACCTCATAAACCATAACATAGTAATCTATGGTTAGAACTTTCTAAAACCTTTCAACTTTAAAACATTTTTCTCATTTCTCATTTGTATATATACTTTAATTCAACAAGTCTTTTATTACTTTTGCTATTATTCACAAATATTTTTGTAAACCCTTTTTCTACACCTTATCATTCAATAAATTTGATGCTAATAATTTTTAATTTGATTCAATGTAAGTGCTCCCTAGTTAAGTAGGGAGCACCATGCTCCCTACATCTTCAATCGTAGGATGTTAAATTTATAGTGAAGATTAAATTTTTTCTCTTCTATTTTTTTTTTCTCTCTTCTACTTTTTTTCTCTCTCCTAAATTTAATTAACATAGATTAAAGATCCTACGATTGAAGATGTAGGGAGCATGATACTCCCTACTTAATTAGGGAGCACCTCAATTTTTTTTCCTTTTAATTTATGCAGTCATGTCAAAATTAATCACATTTTGTACACTTTGGAAACTTAAACCCTTTAAAGCGACAAAATGTGGCAAAAAAATTATTTATTTATTGTGAAAATAAGATTTTTATCAAGAGAAATTTTTAAATATAGACTATACGTATAACATCCACAATAAATATAAAACAATTTGCAATCTTAAAGCAATCAACACATGAATTTTGCGTATGTATAAATGTAAAATAGGAAATTTCTATATTAGATATCATTTCCAAAATAAATGCAGATGTGTATACATATATGATTATACTTTTCATTTGATGTTTGTATTTGCACTAGGAGCTTCTATATTATTTGTATATTGTCCATGTTTCCAAGTAGATGAGTAAGTCGAAATATGGATAAGTCCACATCAATCTTTTTTCTAATATTCGTTAATTATGTAGTTATTATAATGGAAAACAGTTAATTGACGAAGGTGGAGGGGTACATCATGAACCATCTACAAAAGACGTACCAATAATAATGCATGCATTATTCACATGATATTGGAATGAGGGAAGAAAATGAGAGGATGTAAGAGTTTAGCAAAGAAAAGTGCATTATTTTGATGAAGTTTGAAAAAAAGAACTTAAAACTTTATTGTTGTGTGTGAGAAATCTACAAATCCGTCAAAGAAAGGAGAAAAGAAAAGGAGAGAAAAACAAAAGGATGGAATAAAAAACAAAGGAAATAATGTAACCGAGAAAAAAAAAAGAAAATAACCATAATTTTGTTAGAATTATTCGGCCTTCTTCAAGGAAGATGGCCGACATGTCCTCTTTCTCAGGCCATCATGTCGAACACGATATATATAATAAAGTAAGATAAATCATAACTTTCATTAAAATTAACTAAAAGAAAATATATCGAATTGTTTAAGGATCTCAAATTTATAATTAAACTAAATAAATTAATTTAATTTATATTATGTGTAATATGAGCAGATCTATGTATTATTATTTTTAAAATAAGTATAGCATTCGTTTTCTTCATAAATATTTGTGTCTAAAAGGTTAGTGTAAAGTGTTAAACCAATTTAATTGAACCAACCAAGATAGCTTTAATTGAAATTTTATTTGAAATTTAACCCAATAATAAATGTACATATTTTGATTTTTTTTCCATTCCAAATAAAGTAGGCACAGAACTATCATGAAGGTTTCTTTTACTGATTAAGTAATTAGCTATTTGGAAATATTCCGAAACATATTTTTTATGCAAACAATAATTCCGTTTGGGAGCTTTTTTACATGCTGATGAATACATAAAATAGCTTTTTCATTCAAATGAATATTTGATAAAAAAATTTCAGGATTATCATTGTCCAAATATTTCAAAACTTTTTTTGTTATCCACGATTTTTTTTCCTGTTAGAGATGGGGCATTGACATAATTACAATAGTTGACGTCTATTAAAAAATACGAAATAATTCAAAATTCTAAAAGGAGTCTTATATCGTGGTGGGTGTTAGTGCACTTGTCTTTTCTTTTTTTATCCGATTCAAAAGGACGGTATGCGTTTTCTAAATCTATTTGATTTTTTTTAGGATTATTAATAAATTTAACTATATATATTGCAAATCTCTTTTTTTTTCTCATTAACCAAAAGTTGTAAAATAATGACTGAGATCCATTTTTTTAATGAACATATTATGTTGAGTTAATCACATAGATAAGATAAACAATTATGATGTTAAACGTTATAATTCCTTTTATTTTCTTAACTTACGCTTCTTCCCAATTATATAATAAAATAGTAATATAACATTAGTATATCATCTATTTCATTAATGTCAATTAATTACTGTTTTTGGAACAATGTTTCTCTCGGATAGCATAAGGTTACAATGAGTTACCATAGTAATCACACGTCATTAACTATTGTTGTGTCGTGCTATTAATGCTAAGAGTTTTAGTCTCATCATTATTATTATTATTATTATTATTAATTATTATTATTATTATTATTATTATTATTATCAAAAGATATAAAATTACGTAACACCGACGTCCCAAACAAAACAAGTTCCCGTTTCCGACCTGACGCCACCGGCGTCCACCAGGATCGGCTGCGCCAGGCCAAACACCGTGGGAGCCACATCTCAACGTAATCACGCACGAACCATTCAGGCCTTTGTCGTCCTTAAACCAATGATATTTTAAAGACGTGTCTCCGGTGTTTGGCTCCTTCCAGCCGGTAAGGTAGAATCTTCCCCACCTGCAACCGGGACCCACCAGCATTCTGCCACGTGTCCCTTTCTGCCCACGGCGTCCATTTTCCCATCACCTCCTCCCTCCTTCTCTGTTGCTTGGGCCGTAAACGGAATCCATTAAATACCGCAGCCCACGCATTCCCCACCCTCGCCGTCGCCGCCGCCACCGCCACCGCCACCGGGATTAGGATTCCGGCGAGCTCACTGCCGGCACTATCTCCATGTCGACGATCCGAAGAAGGAAGGCCTCGGAGGGCGACAAGAAGCCGCCTCCTCCCAATCCCCCTGCTGACGGCGACACGTCCGCCGCCACCAAGGAGAAGGGGGCGAAGGAGAAGCCTCCACCGCCGGCTAAGGAAGGGGCGAAGGAGAAGCCTCCACCGCCGGCTAAGGAAGGGGCGAAGGAGAAGCCTCTGCCGTCGAGCAAGGAAGGAGCGAAGGAGAAGCCTCTGCCGCCGGCTAAGGAAGGGACGAAGGAGAAGCCTCCGCCGTCGAGCAAGGAAGGAGCAAAGGAGAAGCCTCTGCCGCCGAACAAGGAAAGGGCGAAGAGGGCGAAATGGTCGTGCGTCGATGGATGCTGCTGGACGATCGGGGTTATCTGCTCGACGTGGTGGCTACTGCTGTTTCTCTACAACGCCATGCCCGCCTCCTTCCCCCAGTACGTGACGGAGGCGATCACCGGCCCGCTGCCTGATCCGCCGGGCGTGAAGCTACGGAAGGAAGGGTTGAAGGCGAGGCACCCGGTGGTGTTCGTGCCCGGGATCGTCACCGGCGGTCTCGAGCTCTGGGAAGGCCATCAATGCGCCGACGGCCTCTTCCGCAAGCGTTTATGGGGCGGCATCTTTGGAGAGCTCTACAAGAGGTACTTGTGCAAATATCATTTCTGCTTGATTTCTCTCTAGAACAACGAATTATTTTCTCTTGTTTAGTGCTGTTTCATTGGCTTAGAACTAGTTTGAGTGAAAACTTTGTATTTGGGGGGTAATAGATATTGGCTTTCGGCAAATAAATTACGTCTGAGATTGCTAGAGGAAGTGAAACTTTATTGACAAATTTAAGATTCGCGGTAATGGGGAGCTGCATAACGAGCTGGAGAGACCTGTTAGTTGTGCACTTCTTTCTTCCACCCTCATATTGTTTAGAGTTCGTATGTTCTTTCGGGCTCTTGTCGTGAGGATGTCCTTTCATTTGTGAAGTGGGTTCTGTAGAATGTTTGGATTTTGAGAGTACTTCGTGGAGGAAATTCTTGCAAAAATTGGAAGTTGCTTTTTTTCAGCACCCAGTGATTGCTTCCCAGGATGTTTTTTTTCCAATAAATTATGTTAATTCAATATTAATGTGCAAACAGAAATCTTGTATCAGGATTTTTATTATTATTTTGACATTCATTTGGACAAGAGAAGGGAATAGATATTTGAATAAAGGATGGATACCAAAATATTTCTGTGCTTTTGGAGACCCTTAGTCTTTAATTTTTACTCACTTTCCTCCGTCAAGAAGAAGTCTTCACACAGTTTTCTAACTCTTGTGAACGCTTCTTTTCCAGAATCTTTTGCAATATATTTGGTCTATAATTCAAGATCACATATTTGTATTAATGATTCATGTATTGATAATGCAAGCCCCTTGTTTGATTGTCAGATAATAGTTGATGACAAAAAAAAATTAAGTACCTTTGGTATACTTAATGACTAGGGAGAAACTCGTAAACCCAAGTTCATTGTTACTTATTATTGCTAGGTTTGGTTTAATCTTGCATCAACTACTGCATGTGATATGACATGTTTGAATGTGTATATGATCATGAATGAAAATCAAAAGTCCTTGTACTCTATAGTTCTTATCCTTTCGACCTAAGATTTTACTCTTTTTTGACATGGCCATCAATTGGGTTAGGAGGAACTAAATTTTGTCTTCAGCAACTGCTTTTCTTTGTGAGTTTTTGTTTGAAGGTTCAACTAATTCATGCATTATTGTCAGTCCTTGAAGTGAAGAATGAGTACTAGTAATTGAAACTGTCGTTAGTACTCTGGAGTTAGTAATAATGATATTATTTCCAAAGCATGGAAAGAAATAATATTTTCATATACATTTTGCTGATAATTTATACTGGAAGCATTAATTGTACTTATAGTTTTGTGTGCATGTAGAATTGGATGGTTCATTGTTATTTCTTTTTGCTATGTATTATGAATTATGCTGTTTAAAAGGTACTTGAGACTGGTATCTCAAATTGCAGTAGGTACCTCCCTGTCTATTTCTTTTTTATAATGTTTTTGTATAACTCATTATATGTTTTTTGCTTTTGGTATTTGTCAGACCTCTATGCTGGGTTGAACATATGTCCCTTGACAATGAAACTGGGATGGATCCCTCAGGTGTGAGGGTTAGGCCTGTCACTGGGCTTGTGGCAGCAGATTATTTTGCTCCTGGTTATTTTGTATGGGCTGTTTTAATTGCTAACTTGGCTCGCATTGGATATGACGAAAAGACTATGTATATGGCTGCATATGACTGGAGACTTTCTTTTCAAAATACTGAGGTCTCATTTCTATTTCATCTGTTACTTTGCTCGGCATTCTTTAACCTTGCGTCTATTTGGACTATACTCTTCTTTTTATGACACTTTAGGCCATTTTCTGATCCTGCCCCTTTTGACACTTGTGTTGAGCAGGTTCGTGATCAGACATTAAGTAGAATAAAAAGCAACATAGAGCTCATGGTATCCACCAATGGTGGGAAAAAGGTGGTGGTCATTCCTCATTCCATGGGAGCAATATATTTTTTACATTTTATGAAATGGGTCGAAGCACCCGCTCCAATGGGTGGTGGAGGTGGGCCAAATTGGTGTGCAAACCACATAAAGGCAGTGATGAATATAGGAGGACCTTTTCTAGGTGTTCCAAAAGCAGTTGCAGGACTTTTCTCAGCTGAAGCCAAAGATGTTGCTATGGCAAGGTAGTTATCTTCGTGTTTGACTATAAAATATTACATGTGTATTAATTTTCTATGATATATCTTTTGTTTTTGCTTTACAGTTGTAAAATTCCATTCTTCAAATTTTGATATAGTTCTTTCTTAGGAGATTTGAACCTTAGTTCTTAAGAAGAAACAATGCAGTTATATAGTCTATGTCACACTGTTATTTTGATGCATGCTAATCTCAAAGAATTTCTTCTCCTATATGATAAGCCATTATATGAGAGTTTTATACTACTTTTCTAAGATGTAACCATGGCATTTAATGTTTGTACTGTATTATTAAATGCAAAGTCTCTTTGGAATTGTATTTGATGTGCCTATGTGAACATCGGGTCAAGTGTTAATTTCAGGAGGGATATTAAGGTGAACCCACCTGCGACTGAAGCTAATCTGCAGCTTTATAATATGATGTATCCAAGCAAAAAAGTGGTAATCAGAATTATACAAAATATGATAATGAATATAAGGACTAAAGAAAACATTTTCAAACTCAGAAACCTAAGAAAAACTTCTAAATAGATAAAAATGTTTTTAGGAAGCAAAACTGTAAGGAGAAGAAGTACAAAAGCACAGAACCTTCTGTAGCCAAACCGTTCTTGTTGGAATTGTAGCCTGACTTTTTTCGTAGTTATTTCACCGAAATAAACCTTGTATTGTAGTCAAAATTGGAGTATGACCTAATGCAAACGTAGTAACACACAAGCTATTCCTATGAAAGAAGAAACAATATATTTCTCAAAAAAAAAGAATAAACAATTTAATGCAGAGACATATACTCAATAACCAACATAGTGCTGGATATGATCTTATATATCAGTTTATTTTGAATTCATGTGTCATATCCAGAGGTGTGCTTAGTATGTTCCGTTCTACTGTGTAGGACTATGGCACCTGGGGTGTTGGATTCAGATATTCTTGGGCTTCAGACCTTGCGCCATGTTATGCGGATGACTCGTACATGGGATTCAACTATGTCAATGATTCCAAAAGGTGGTGACACTATTTGGGGAAATATTGATTGGGCACCTGAAGAAGGTTATGAGTGCAACCATAAGAAACAAAAGAACAATGATTCTCGTGTTTCTGAAAATGTTAAAAACCAGATGCCTGAGTTTCAGGTACAAAGTGCAAATTATGGAAGGGTAGTTTCTTTTGGGAAAGATGTCGCTGAGATTTCCCTGACAAAGATAGAGCAAATAGATTTCGGGGTAAGTATTTTCACTTGCCAGACAGTTTCATTTTGTTTCTGCAGACGACATCTGGGATTTGCTTATCTGATTGATTAAATTGCTTTGACCTATACTGCAATCAAGCTTTTCTATGTTCTGTCATTGACATCAACCATATGCTGTAGTTTTGATATATTTTGTTTCAATCTGTTTGGGGATGCACCGCTGGAAATGCTTATTTTGTCATCTAGTCTACGTACTCTGCTTAGATCAGCAGGGGACTTCCCTTTATGCAATTAGCATAAAAGAAACCATGTTGCTTGTTCATAGCTTGGACCCTTTTGAGAGTAAAATTGAGAATCCCAAAAAAAAGTGATATGTCCAGTGATGATTAGTATGATTTTTTTGTTAGAATTTTAGTGTTGAAACAGAGCTGTTACTTAACATATAAAAGGATACAGCTAAGCATAATACAACTTTGGCATTGGTTGTGAAGCTTGAAGTAGGGAGCTAAGTTTCATTAGGTATTAATGTGAAAAATCAATTTTTTTCCCATCACTTGAGATTCAAAATATTGGAATAATGTGACTAGCAAGTACCTCCAGCTTATAGATCTTCAACATTTTCATTTATCTTTGAGAAAAACCATTGAAATATTGTAATGATTTTAATACATTACTTCTTTAGCCATTTTACTTCTTCTCATGCATTAGCAAGTTACATGTATTTTTAGGGAGAAAAAGTTGCATGTTAATTCATTGTCTCTGGATTCCAAACAACTATTTGTTGATCTTGAAAGTGTCCTATTTATCTCTGTGATAAAAATTATGATAATTCTTTGATGATTCAGTCTATCTAATAATATCTAAGTCACATGTTTTATATTATATATTTTTTTGAAAGGGGCATGTTTTATATTATTAGCTTATGAACTTGTTTTTCTTAAATGTATCTTTAAATTTACATATTTTGATTAGCTGCTTCACAATTCAGGATGCAGTCAAGGGTAATAATGTTGCTCACTCAAATGCATCTTGTGGTGATGTCTGGACTGAATACCATGAGTTGGGTTGGGGAGGAATTAAGGCAGTTTCTGATTATAAAGTGTATACAGCTGGTTCCCTATTGGATCTTCTTCATTTTGTTGCTCCAAAGATGATGCAGCGTGGAAGTGCTCATTTTTCATATGGAATTGCTGATGACTTAGATGACCCAAAATACCAGAACTATAAATATTGGTCAAACCCCTTGGAGACAAAGTGAGATCTTTATCCAGTACTCTAGTTATATAGCTTCAAGCGTGCAACGATTTGTTTATCGATTTGGTCATTTCTTCATTTCTTGATCTTAAAAGAAAAATATTCAAAATAATCAGAGCCACTAACTAGAATGATCTGTAGTACCATATAATGCAAATAATGTACCATCATTCAATCTCAATAATAGCGGATGACTGTTGATCTCACATAGACATCTTTCTCCTCTCCAAAAAAAAGTATAATGTATAATTTCACGAGGTTACATTGTAGTCACCTATCATAAATCTTGACATTATGAAAATTGTTGGCCATTAGATCCCTTGGAATTTCCAATAATCAATGCTATCTTATTGCATTTTACTACCTAGTTCTCATGTATTTATACCATGAAATTTTTACTAAGAAAATTTCCCTCCACTACCTTACATGACTTTCCTAAAGAAATTTCATGTATGATAATTTTTCTAGTAATAGCGTGCACTGTTGTGACACTTAATCTATTTTTTTTCCTTTCTCAGATTGCCAAATGCTCCTGACATGGAGATATTCTCCATGTATGGAGTAGGGATCCCTACAGAGAGAGCATATGTTTACAAGCTATCAGCCTCAGCTGAGTGCTATATCCCGTTTCAGATTGATACCTCAGCAAACGGTGAACATGATGGAAGCTGCCTGCAAGGCGGTGTTTACTCAGTTGATGGTGATGAAACTGTTCCCGTTTTAAGCTCTGGTTACATGTGTGCAAAAGGATGGCGTGGAGAAACCCGATTTAATCCTTCTGGTATGAAAACTTACATCAGAGAGTATGATCATGCTCCACCTTCAACTTTATTGGAAGGCAGGGGAACTCAGAGTGGTGCCCATGTCGATATCATGGGCAACTTTGCTTTAATAGAAGATATCATAAGAGTGGCAGCTGGAGCCACCGGAGAGGAATTGGGTGGTGACCAAGTTTACTCGGATATATTCAAATGGGCTGACAAGATCAATCTACGTTTATAAGATCAAGTAGTAATTTTGATGCTGCCTGCCAAAACTTTTCTTATTGAGGTAATCTTTTTACATGTGATGCACTAGCCTCAGCCTGCACAACTATAAATGCATATGAAAAGTTTGAATTTTTTTTCTTGCAGATGAAGAAACAAACTTGCAGATACACACCTAATGTGCATAACAATCAAGGCCACCCGAAGAGGAACTATTAAGCTTCCACATGGCCAAATTCTGATTGATTTTGATTTACCTCAAAAGGTTGTGTTGGCCGTTGCGCTTAGTCAGAAAAAACAGCCTAAACGTTGTTATTTTTGTTCCATGTAACGGATGATGATGTATTTATTTTATTCTTTAGAATGACGACCAGAAAAGTTCATTCGAAATGCATGCCTGTGCTTGTGGCCAATCGAGTTGTAAACGGAAGGAAATGTTGTTCTCATCCATTTTATCATCAGATTATGGTGATTGACAATACGTGCATATACATGTTGAATGTTAGCCAATTACTTGAAATAGAGACAATACAAAAAAGCAACAAGATGTGCAGTGGAAAATATAATACGAAAAGTTTCTCTGTGAAGAAATTATTGTCTATCGTGTGTTATTATAAAATGAAGCTGACAGGTAAATTAACTGCGTGAATGTAAAAGTGGATTTGCTTTCCGTTGAAGTGTATGAATGGTGGATTGGCTGTGCTCGATTGTTTTCATTCAGTTCTTTTCATCATGTGTGGGAAAAGAATCCATCCCAAGTGGTCCAACTTTTGGAATAAAAAAAAAATTCTTCCTTCTCATTTTCTGTAGTTGAAGTTGTAATGAAGAAAATGCCTGTATTTGATTATCACAGATGAACTCTTAAATCTTACTACTGTAAAATGCCGTCATCAAGCAATTCATCAGTTTCTTTGCGTCCCCTTGTTAGCACTGTTATAAATTGTATTCATGCTTGTGAGAATTGGCTTTCCTTTCCTTTCCTTTCCTTTCCCTTCTTTTCTGTGTGTCACATTCTGCATAGATCCAATATCAAACAAATTGGCAATCTTATTATTTCCTTTATTATTTCCATGTATAATTAAATACAATTAATATCGTATATTTTTTTTTACATCCCTAGTTTAAAACCATGTATTATAGACATCATATATAACACATTAAATTCCCTGCCTCTTAATCTTAGAGGCAAAGAAAAAAAAAAGTTAGCTCTTAAAAGTAATCTCTATATGTATTTACGTCGTGTTCCTTTTGCTCTCCTTGTCGTGGATCAAATTGACACGCTGTTGGGCACGCCGCGACATGTGATCCCAGGCCCGGAAGTGGGCGTCATCAGCTCGTACGGCAACACGCCGGCTCCGCACCGGTTCCGGCGATCCGGGTCGGCGTTTCGTCTGGTGATCTCCGCCTCGGCGCGTCGCACCTCGGCCGCGAACTCGTGGAAGGCCTCCACCATCTCGCCGTCTCCGGTCCACGTATAAGGCTCGGACATCTGCCCGAGGTACTCCTCGTCGGTGGAGTGCGTGGAGAGGGTGTCGATGACGGTCATGAACGTGGTGACCTGCGTCACGCTCGGCAGTGCGGACAGAAAGAATCGAGCAGGGTCGGAGACGAGGAGGTCGAAGTCGGGGTCGCCCTCGACGGGGAGGAGCCGGCGCATCATGGGGGGCCTGTTCGGTATGTAGCCGCCCAAGGGATACTGCCCGAAGTTGAGCGCGGCGTGCTGTGCCGAGCACAGCCAGATGAGCGTGGTCAGGACCGAGCGCAGGTCCTCGGGGCTCGCCAGCCGCGGCCACCACGATTCGTGACGCTTGTCGGCGTGCCCGACGTTGATCGCCTCGGCGAACCACGACTGCAGCTCGTAGTCGGTTTGGACAGAGTAAGAGTCCGGGTAGTATTCTCGCACGTAGGTCCACACCCAGTTCTGGATCGCCGACCACAACAAGAGGCCGTCGGACGCGTACGGGTAGTCCTCGATGGTGAGCCGCAGGCCGTGTGGTTGGGACGGGTCCTCCACTGCCATGCCCCTGTCATGATGAACGTAGAGCTGTTAGTTCTAGTGGACCGACAAGTTATGCATGGTGCGACTGATGGAGCGGACAGAGGTAATCGTGCATGCCTTCTGATGAGATCGGCTGGGAGGCCCTCCTGATCGAACCGCCATTGCGCATGGTAGGCGGCAGCGCTGATCTCCATGGCGAACGCGCCGGGAGTGAAGCCGGACTCGATGACACCGCCGCCGTTGATGAGGATCTGTCGGGCCATGGCGTTGATCTCTAGCGTGTACCGCATGTGCGGCTTCAGCAGCTTGAAGATTGGGTGCATCGCGCTCAGCTGCCGGTGCGCCGCTATGATGAACGGCTCCATGCACGCATGCGTCCGCAGCCTGACAAAAAAAAATTTCCATGCATGCAATGAGTTAATCACAAATGCATGCAACAAGTACTCGTGCATGGATGTTAATTTACTGGATGAAGCTTTTAAAAAGTTACCAGTGATTGACGAGTTGGTGGACGCCGGCGTCGTTGGAGCAAACGTGGGCCTTGGCGAGCTGCCACAGCCAGTTGCTGGTGGCGTCGGTCGGCGGCGTCAACACGCGCTTCGCGCGCTTGCAGCCGGGGGTGGCCGCCGGGAGGCTGAGCTCGATGGCCACAGGCTTCAGCGTCCCCAGGGGCGTGAGGAAGAAGATGGTGCGGGTGCCGTAGGCCTTCCGACCATCCTGCGCATTGATCCGGTCGAGGAACGGCAGGTATGCGTCATGGTAATCCAACATGAACAGCTTCTTCTGCTCTAACGCCTGAACAGCAGAAATCTCAGTAATCACTACTACGTACGTACAAATATACGTGAACAACATGATCATTGCATTGATCAGCAAAAACTACCTGCTGAACAGACATGCCATTGAGATGGCCAACGATGTGTTCTTCTCTGATGGCGGATTCCGGCGGGCCGTAGACCGCCGGGTCGAGCTTGCTTACAGGAGGAAAGACCTGAAAGGTTGCCAAAAGTTGAAGCTTAGACAAATCAACAAAATGGAACACATTTTTTCTTGATTGGAGTAGAAATTTGAAGTACCGTGAGCAGCTCGATGTTGACAGGGTTGATGCCGGCCAGCGCCTGGCGGGCGAACTCGTCGTCGCGCACCCACGCGAACTTGTCCTCTGGAGGTAGAGGAAAATGGATGTCAATTTAAGACTTAAAATTCATGGGTCAAAAAGTTCATAAAGGAGGACCTGCTTTTTGTGCACCAAAGAGTTTGAAAGGGTCTTTTGGTATCAAAATTTCAACATTCAAGCATCACGTAAGCACTAGTGAAAAGTTTTGATCAGGTTTGGGTCAGTGGAAATGGAAGTTATCTCTCTCATTTTAAATTCCTCCTCCTCTTTTTGTTCTTCCATTTTCTGAATTGTAAAATATCTCCCTGGTGAGTGCCATGTGAGGGCCATCAATGGGGATGGTAGCAGTTGCCATCATTCTTTAATTTTGTGTTCTTAATTTACTTTTGTTTTGGAAAGGAGTTTTTTCACACCCTCATCCAAACATGCCTTCAGTATTCCTATCATGAAGGAGCATGTGACGTTTATACCCTCCAAGGTAGGCCATCATCTGACTTGGCTTTTGAAGTTGAAAGCTAATCACATATATCAAATTCTTCTATTGCTTTGAATTATGTGCAATGGTTGCATAATATGACATCAATACACCAAAATCATTTCTACTAGTCATATAGCTGTAGTAGTACTACTGAATTCAATTACAAAATATTTAGAGATAGAACATAAAAAAAATGCTTGAATTATTACTTACTTGTGATGATGTCTGGCGTATCATATCGGGTTAGGCCTTCGCTGGACTCCTGAATTTTGCTGAGGAACGGGACCTTGTTCAGGAGCTGATCCTGCAAGGTCTGCTTCAAGCGAAGTCCTTCCTTGAAGAGGTTGTCAACCTCATGGAAAGCCTTGAAGTCATGGGCCTCCGGCAGGAAGGATGACACAAGTGACGGAATGAGGTTGTGGAGCAGTGCCTTCAAGGCCCCCTCTGAGAGCATCTCCTGCTTGGCCTCCTCGAATTGTTCGTCGCGGGGCACGTACATCGGAAGCGGAGCTTCCGCTCTACTCTCGCAATCAGCATCTGCAAGAAAGTTTCAGCTGTTCATGTAAGGAATATGTATTGAACAGCCGTGTCTGCAGCTGCTATATTGTTAAAATGCCAACTGAGACTGACCAATCTAATGTCATTTGCTTAATTATGTTTGTTGACGGTGAAGAATAGTATGCATGTGATTTGTTGAAACAGTCCTTATATTTGTATGTTTGTACATGCGAAGAGGTCAAAAATTTATTGCAGATTTCTGTAGTCTACAGCTTAATGCCCTGTGTTGAACATCTTGCAAACTTTATTGCAGAGGGGAATAAGGTAAATGATGCATGAAAGGTGATCAGCTGTGCCTCATTGAGATGTGTAATAAATGTAAGCAGACATTGAACCTGTCAGCAAAAGCTGCTGTCTATTGCTGGTCATTAATTCTCATCTCCCTGCATGTCACCAACATGATCCCAAAATGTCCCGGTTCCTAGTTAACCATCAGGTAAGTAAAACAGTGAACATTGCAATTACCTGTTTCTGTTGGTGGCCTTCCAGTCCTCAGCCTCCTTGGATAAGGCAGCTCCTGACCTCCAAGGACTGGCCTGCTGAACTCAAATCCCTTGTCAGGATTCCCCAGATCGTTATATACATCATAGTCGTAAATCCGATCACCGAACTTTCTTTCCGCGCCTTTATCGTCGCCCCTCAGTTCTTTCAGCTCCCTCTCCCTCAGCTCTTTCACGCCGGCAGGCGTTTCCGATGGCAAGTAAGGCTGTAACATCAAAAGCATTCAACAAACGAACAAGTTCAGGAGAATTGTCTACTTCCTGTACATACATGTCTGCTAATTAATAATATGATTACGACATAGAACTGAAAACTGAGAATTAACTATGCAAAGGATGCATGGGAGACCTTGTTGCTGAAGAAGATCCTCTTGTTTGGACTGATTCGAGTTGGCTGGACCCAGGACTTGCAGATGAAGTGGACAGGGCCGCAGGCGAAACCTTCGACGACAATTGTCTCCATGAAGAATTCCTTCTGGTGCCTGTTGAGCACCAATATGGCGCCCGGCTCGCCGAAGCTCGAGTCGACGACGAACTCGGCCGTGTAGACCACCCGCTCTGCCTTCATGTCCTTCTTGTCGAACCAACCACGTAGCTCAGCACTGTTGCTGGTCTTCGCCCTCCTCGTTCCTTTTTTTATCAAAGGAGAAAGTTCATTAGCTCTTGATCAAGGAAATAACAGAAATAATTCTGATCATGACATGCACTGAGACTGAGTCACCCGTCAGAAATTACAATTCAAGCAATACAGAAATGACTGGGAATCATCAGCTAAACAAGAAACAATTCATGAATGAGCTCAAATAGCACAGTAAGAAGAGTGTAAGGCAGAAAGCAAAGAATACTTACTTGGGTCAATCTCTGTGCTAACGAGCTCCATCAATATGCTCCTCCCAATCTTATCAGAGAAAGCATCCAGCTGGTTCGCGACCTTCTCCTTCATCTCCTCCTTCCTCTTCCTCCTCACAGTCACTGCCGCTCTGACCGTAAATTTCACTGGCTTCTCCCCAGCAGCCTCAGCCGCCGCGTTCGCCCTCTCGAACCTGTCCGTCAGCACCACCGCCGACACGGGAGCTGTCATCCCCCTCCTCCTCCTCCTCCTCACTGTAGCGCTAACACTCACGTCAAAACGTGTGTTCTGTCTCGAGGGTGCAAGAGCAGGAGCGAAAAAAAGAAAGCTTTGCTCAGCGCCGCGAAACAATGGAGAGCTGGTCGAAGCGAAGAGAGCAGCACCCTTCTGGAGCAGAGAGGAGCCCAAATCCATGGAAGCTGCCATTAGATTCCTATCTCCTAAGCACAACTCTTAGCTGTTCGTGTGAGAGATGGAAAAATATCCTGAGAAAAAGAAAAAAAAAATTGGAGGCAAAAGAGAAGGAAAACAAAATGGTGTGTTCGGTAACAGCTGCTTCTAGTGGACTTGTTCCTCACGAGATAATAAGTGTTTCCCTTTTATAGGAGGGCTCGAGGGCAGAATGGGAAAGCAAGTTTCCACTCACCATCTCTCCATCCACAGTCCACACGTTTTAACTGTTAATGTTGTTGAATAAGGCGCGTTCCCGGCAATGGGATGGAGCTTGCCGTTAGACCGTTATACCCCTCCCTTTCGCCAATTGCCAGTTTGAACGCCTCATTATGCAATTTGAGGCTCTATTGTCATCCTTTAGAAGGCCAAATCAGCATTCTTTAGATTCTGTGCAGACAGGAAATGAATTGATCACATGGCGAGCTGCCTGCGGTTACGGCGACTGTCGTACGCCGGCACCCGGCAGAACGGTTGCCGGATTTAGCCGAGCGAAGAGGAAAGGAATCTAGTACAGGAGCTGCATCAGTCCATGGCCAAATCATTGGTTGGGGGTACTTGTTCATGTGCCTGCTTTCCCAACTTGTTGCAGCACCATGTACTTGCCATTAAGGCTGTTGGTTCATGAAGTGGTCTCATGACACAAGGCTTCCTGTTACCGCACTGCTTTCACTTCTTTCATGGTTCATTGCTGAAACTTGATCTGTAAACAGAAACTAAGATATTTTAGCTTGAATTAAAGAAGATGAGGAAGATCCAGTTAAAGTCTCAAATAATATGATTTATTTTTTTCCCATTTGTCATGAACTTAGATGGCATGCATCATGCATGCAAGGATGAGAATGAGTTTTAACTCCTGTGCGCTCATCAAGTTGATCGATACGGAGTTAATGGAGTTGGTCCACTGATAACTGCTGTGATGTTTGTTACGTGGTGGAGAATGCAGAACGTATGAGATCTACTCAGCTGAACGCAATTCATCCATTTGCGTGCAAAAATTATTGAAGTGATGCAAATATGTGATCTCCCATCCGTTCCTAATAAAAAATCAACACCGTTATCTCTTTAGCAGAAAATTAATTTAAAAGTTATGGACCAAATCCAGTATTATGGCCTTACTTATCATGATTAATTGTGGTGGGTCGCACAAACACAGCTGGAAAATGCTAGCAATTTAATGATAAATAATATATATATATATATTATTATTATTATTATTATTATTATTATTATTATTATTATTATTATTATTATNTACCATCAGCACCATCATCAGTACCTATCAAAGATCAAAACCACCTGCAGAATTGAATTCACAGGGGAAAATCCATGAGTTGTGAAATTCAGTACGTAAAGATCATGTAGGAGGAAATAATAATCAGGGGTCAGTAAATACATTAATCAAATCTTTCTTCTCAAAACATTAAGCATGTGAGACTTCATTACTTGACAATTCTTTCATAAATTCTTTTCACTAACAGTGACATAATCATCTTTACAGTTCATCAGTACTTATTATCATTTATCTTGGTGGTATCTTTTAATTCAGTCAGTCATAAGCAATTAACAAGACACGAAGATTTCCAACGATCCATCGTCATAATGGCTAGCTAGGCCATAGGGTCAACTCTAGACCCATTAGTAAGTCTTCATCAGTATCAGTAACAGTAATAATAGTAGGGATAAATCCCTCAGTCCGCTGGGGGTCTTATTCTTCATGTTACAGATTCAAACACAATCATTAATAACTTTTAATTTTTCATTCTATCATACTAAGTTCACGTGAGAGAAAATACTAGCCCTACCTTAATCAGGTTCAATCAATCAATCAATCAATCAATCAATCAATCATTCATTACATCATCTATCCCGGACACGGCCCGCGTCTGGTTCGACACGGCCTGTGTTGTTCCCGGGCAAAGCGTGTCCAACACACGCGTTATCACCACGTCTTCCAACTAATCTACACGGACCGGGATAGAGAACACGATCCGTTTTCTACAACCTTCTCATCAAGTTCAGTATTTTATTCGGGAAATCAGTTCTCGCACGCGCCAGAGGGGACGTGGCCGTTTCAGAGAGTTTTAAGGTTCAGAGAAACACGCTGCATCGCGTATGACGCGACGCGCTCTCAACACGACGCGTCAGGGTGACGCGACGCTCTTTCCTAAAGATATCCACCGTGTTTAATAGCACGGTCTGCTTCGATTCATGGATCTGGCGTGTTTCTTGCCGGCATCGTGACGCGGACCGCGTTAGGGTAACACGGTCCGTGTCCGGTTACATCTGTTACCCAGATCCAACGAACTCTTTCATTAAATTATATTACATACCCTAATCTACTGAAAGGCTTCGTTAATCGTCATTAATCATCGTTTAAAATCTGAAAATCACTTCCTCTAAATGTTCCTAATTATATACCTCGAAATTCGTTCCTCCGCTCGATCTACGTGTTGCTACCTCCTCCTCGCTCCAAAGTTTGTTCACCTTCGTCTCCTCCTCCTGGAACGATTCCCGAGGCTAAAGATTCCTCCAAAGGTGAGAGAGAGAAAGAGAAGAAGAGAGAAGAGAGAGAAACGTTCACCTGGCGGCTGGTACAACTAATGAGGATTAAAAAATTTAATTCCGTATTAAGGTTTATATAGAGGTTAGAGTTAGGATTTTAGGGAGTTTTAACCGTCATTAACTTAATTTTTCTTCACGGTTGGACTTTATTCCACTTAAGCTCAACTGAGTCGACGCAGCCCATTTAGCCCAACACGGTCCGCTTTGATCAACTCGGCCCATTTTGTCAACACGACCCGTCCAACTCGGCCCGTTTTGACAACACGATCCATCCAACTCGAACCGTTTTGATCGGGTATTACACTATGACTATGATGTAGTTCATTTCACTAGAAAATGGGATCTTTTCAAATGATAAGGGTAGGAAGGGAATTTGCAATATAAGAGCAAAAGCGTGGGGTGATTTATTTAAAACTAAAAAAGGTGGCATAGGAGTCTTATGTTAAGCGTGCAAAGCGCATGCCTAGATTTTGGTTTTATTGTTTTGATGGACGGCGGAAGATGCCGTGTATACCGACCGTGTGAGTCAAATGCCTGACCCGAATCCACGGTCAAACTCCACAGTTTGAAACATAAAATAATACAATGTTTCATATTCAAATATTTGCTTCATATTACTTTGTAAACGCATGCAAAGAATAAACACATTTTAGGAATTAATACATATATATAACATAGTATTCGTTAATAACACGAATTCGAAGATTTATTTTTTTAAAAAAAATCTTGTGCACATGAATTAGATAAAATATTATTAAATAAGATTATAAATACCATTTTCTTTCTAAGGCTCATCAAATTTAATTAGTGCTTGGATTTAATTCTATTCTATAACGTATTTCGAGTTCACCCCTAAGCTTTCACATTATGTCTTTTTACCCTTTTTATTTATTTCTTCAATAAAATAAAATAATCAAATGGACCGTCCTCGTCTCCTCTCTTCTCTTCACGTCCCATTTAATATTTTTTTAATTTGAATAAATATAATAAATAAGATTAAAAGATAATTTTATAATTTACAATAAATGAATTTAACGGCGTTAAGTATTTGGGTTAAGTGAAATTACTTGAAATTTTAATAGAAATGTTGTGATAATAATACAAGATGACCACAATAATAAATGATTAATTTAAACAATAATTTAAATATCCATACAGATTCAAGTGATCGATTTTTATCGTTAGGGTTCACACAAAAAAAATTGACTAACAAAACGATTGAATCAAATGGTAGTGTACATGTTTAAACTCTGCAATTTTTTTTTCTTGGAGAGGATCTACATACATTTTTAATGCAAATTGTCTGAAATTTCACATCATCTACGCTATTTTAAATAAGATTCATATATTTATCGTGGTTAGCAACAATTTTATATCTTTGTTTCTCACTTTGAAGTGATATTTGTCAATTTTTTTAACTGATGTTGTTTTTGTGTATCATGTTAAAAATATAAATATAAAAAAAATTATTGAATTGAGTTTTTAAAATATTTTATAACATATTTAATTTAATATAATATTAAAGTAACAAAATTTGTATTCAAATATCGATATTGTTCGTATTAAGATTTATTTTTTAATTAGATATAAATATAAAATTATTGCTTTTCTTACAATTTGAATTTTAAAAAATATTGATAGTATATCTTATTTAACATAGTCTATTTGTTATATGATCTATTCTATTATTTTGTGTGAATCCTTCATGAATATCATAATGTCATGGGCTACTGTTCTACGAATATTTTGTCTACTTTAACATAATATTAATAACCATGACGCTAATTAATATTGCATTTAATTTCCACATTGAGAACCCATCGTGCACTGTAGATTTGTCAATTTTTGTAATGATTTTACCTTTTGTTGTTAGACCCCGGGATACGAAGAATACTTTATCCCTTTGTAAGAAAAATGATAATTAACTTATCCATCTTGGCAACGTTATCACGAATATTAAAGGTAAGTCGATTTAGTACAAGAAAAACAAAAAGGTTGAAACAAGATTGTCTTCAAATGAAAATTTTCAAGATGTTTCTATATAATTTAGGATGTTTTATTGTCATTAGTATATACATATATGTATATGTTCATTTTTTGGACTACTTTATCCCTTATGGCTTCCTTTCTTCTATCTATTCTTCATTCGAAATTATATTTACACTTTCCTTTTATCTAAAATATTTTGTTTCAAACAAAATAGCAAAACTAAGATTATTATTGATATTTCGGTATCCTTTTATTTTCGATTTTTTTACCTATTATTCTTTGTTAATGGCCTGAGCATTTAACGTTTTTTTTCCAAAACAGTATATATTGTAATGAGCTATGAATCTTAAAATATGTGAAACATAAATAAAAATATGTGTACCATAATGTGACTCCTTCCAATTAAATAAGTTATAAATTGACTACAATAAATACTATTTACGAAAAGATGCCAGTTAAATTTTTAACTTTAAAATATTTAAGTACACCAATTACTAACAAAATTAAGTACAAACTCAAAAGTTAATGATATATATTAACAACAACCTACCTAATATGTACCATAATGTGAATCCTTCCAATTAAATAAGTTATAAAGTGACTACAATAAATATTATTCACGAAAAGATGCCAACTAAATTTCTAACTATATTTAAGTGCACCAATAACCAATTACTAACAATATTAAAACACAAACTCAAAAGTTAATGATATATTAACAATAACCTACCTAATATGAATGATAAAGCTATCTCATAATTTAAACTCCAATTATTACTATCCTAATTACTAACTACCAGTTCCCCTCATCCAAAACGTATCTCCACTCCCACAGCCCCCACCACCGCAGGAACATGAATAAAATGTTATTTAAATTAGATAGTTAGTGAAAGACAATATTTTCATAATCGGATCATAAATCGAATCGAACGTCCAACTGAATCACAACTAAATTTATTCTTAAATAAAATTTTATTAAAATAATAATTTAGAATATACAACACAAATAATATAATAATATCTACTAATAATTAGATATAATATAAAATATTGTTTATTGTATGTTTAAAATATAAATGCTTATTCAAAATAATGGTGATTGATATATTATTATATATTCATTATATTATTATTTATATAATAGTAATGATGTCATATTAATTTATTTTACTTTTAATCACTCTTAATTTTCTTTATATTTTATTTTATTTTATTTCTTTTTACATTCTTTCTTTCTTTTTAATTGTCCTATCATTTCTTTTCCTATATTTTTTTGTCTTTTCATTTTCCCCAATTTACTTTTTCCTTTTTTTTCCCTTCCATTTTTACAATTTGTTATCACCTCGATTTGAGTTGAATTTTTTTAATTATTTATTATATTTTTTAAAAAAATTATTGCTTACCAAAAATCATGATGATTGATATATAATTATTTATATAATACTAATAATATTATATTAATTATTTTACTCCAAATTATTATTAATTTTCCTTTTATTTTACTTGGAACTATTTATTTTCCACCTCTTTATTTTTTTTAATTTTTATTTTATTTCTTTTCCTTATTTACTCTTCTCTTATTTGTTTTCTTATTTTCGATTTTATTTTTGCTAACTACTTTTCTTTTATAAGATTTTATCTTTATCTAAAAAACATGATGATTGATATTATTATTATTATTTAAGTATTTCCTATTAATGAAAGCTAATTAAAATAATTTTCTGATATATTTTTGCCATATTGATTATTTTATTTCGAATTAATGTTACCTTTCCTATTATTTTATTCAGTTTTGACTTATTCTCATGTTTTTTTCTTTTTTTATTTTCCATTTATTCTCCATCCACATGTATTCTTATTTTCAAATTTGTTTTTTTTTCTAATTATTTTATTTACAACATTTTTCTTTCATTTTTATAATAATTTTCCATTTTGATTGATTTTTTCTAATTCAACATCAAACTGATTTTTTAGTCAATTCACCGATATTTTAGTCAATTCACCGATTTACTGATTTTTCACAATTTGATCCGATTTTGTCTAGTCCGAATGCAATTTCATTTTTAAACTAAAATCAAATCAGACCAAGCGTCTGTAAATCATCGGATCGACCAGTTCGATCCGATTTTAATAACGTTGATGAAAGGGATTATTCTCTTTCTAGGTTATTTAATTTCATTTAGGATGTCACAAATGAATTAGTTTGGCTGATCATATACTAGATCTTGGGATCTATAAAAAAATAGTTACTATGGTGTCAACTTCTTTCATGATCAGTTTAAGTATACGAGTATTTGGTATCTAAAACTATCTGCGCTTCACTCATCCAATTCAAGGAGGAACATCTTCATTTCCAAAATAATATATTTGCCACAGTTGACATAACATACTGCTAACTTTTTCCTTCTGGTCAGACCCAGAACAGTTTTATCATCTAACCTCATGGACCTAATGGTGTTTGAAGCAGTGACTAAATTGAAAATACATATCTTTACTATGAACGTCTCTATCCGTATGTCTTGCCAAACTCTCTCTCTCTCTCTCTCTCTCTCTCTCTCTGTGTGTGTGTGTGGAAGTGGAGCCCCATAGAAGGCACCGCACGGGCGCCGTCCTCATGGTTTGCGGACCAGGAACAGGAGTTGCAGCAGTGCAAGTAATTACGAAACCTGTGCATGTGGATTTAAAGTCAGAAGATATTGCAGCGGCTGATCGAGTGAGAGGAGACAAATGCATCACCGGCCTCCTCTTTCAATGGCAGCGGAACGCATCCTTATTACCGACGACGACTTCTTCCCTCTTTTTCTAGTGCGTGCAGGAGGAGGAGGAAGAAGACGACGACACTGCATGAGATGTGGTGATCCACACGCAGAAATATAAATATGTGCATTGCGTACTCATCAAAGTCTTCAGTTTTTTAACTATAATTTTGAAGAGAAAAAAAATTGTCAAACGTATGTCTATGCATTATGCAGAACTTATATAAAAGACAGGAATTAATGTGATAATATTCTTTTTTATTTTGAGATAATTGTGAAGCAATTACATTATTGTTTTGAGAATATTGCGTATACGTATAAAGAAAATATTTACACCTTCAAATGAGATAACAGTGTTATGATATAATATAACTCACTACATAGTGCATACATTTGCTGCATATACTTTGATTCTTTTTAATTAAGATGAAAGTTCTAAATCATCATAACATTATAAAAGGCATATACTGATGATGTTAGTTAATTATTCATAAAGCATGCTGACTTGTAATTAAATACTTATAATACTTATCTATAAATTATTGATAAGAAAAAAAGTCGCACCAAAAAGAAACTCTCCTATCAGTTTAATTTCTCGGTGATCAATCATTGTATTAAACGAGGGCGAACATTTAGGCTTCATTTGTTTTGATAAAAAAATATTTTTTTCTGAAAGGATTTCATCACTTTTAGTTTTGATAAACTAAAAAATAATTGATCAACAAAAAAATGATTTTCTGTTAATCAGAAAAGTAATAAATTTTGAAAAAAAAAGAATTGCTCTTTTCAAAATGGGAATTTATTTTCTTGAAAAGTCACCTTATTTTATATTTTCAAACAACTTATTTGCATACTTTCAAGTCACGCACAGAAAACAAATTACTTTCCTTGAATTCAATTTATTTCAAGAGTTTATTTTTATTAAAACAAAGGAAACTTTGAGAGAGAAGATGTAAAACTTATTTTTATTTGAATATCATTTTCTCGAAAAAAATAAAAAAATACTTATTTCATCTTATTAACTAAAAAGTTATTTATCTTAAATCAAAATTAAATAGAAAATAAAAAAATTATCCTTAATTATTTTTCCTCTCGCTCCTTTAAAACACTCACGAAAATCAAGTCCAGAATTCAGGCCTTTTCAGCTGGTTCCATCAAATTCGAATCATTTGACAGAACTCGAGATGAAATCAGAGTACTAGAATTTACGAACTTGACTGTTCCACCCAAAAGTCACAAATTTCTCTTTTTTTTTACATTTTTTATTGTTGATGTGACAGTTTTTTTTTCAATTTTTTTCTTTTATTCTTTCTACCCTCACATTTAATTTAATTTTTAATTTATTTTAACTTTAATTGTTCATTTAAATTATTAACATTTAATCTTAAAGATTAGATCTTAATTTTATATTAATTTAATATTATAATTCTATTTTTTTAATATTATCTTTTCATTTTAATTTAAATTGTCAAATTTTAAATGTTATTTTAATTTTATACTAATTCAATAATATAATTTTAAAATTATTTCAAATTATATTTTTAACGTTTATTTTTTAATTTTTACTAATATTTTTAACTTTTATTAAACATTTATTATGATTTTTAACATTTATTATTAACGTATAAAATTATTAATATTTATTAATATTTTTAATGTTTATTAAATTTATTAATATTTATTAAGATTATTAACATTTTCTAAAATTATTAACTCAATACCTTCTAATTTAAATTATTAACATTTATTTAAATATTATATTTTAATTTCATACTAAGTTAATAATATAAATCCAAAATATTTTATACATTGTATTATTTATTAAGATTTTTCGAAAATATTTTCTTTATGTCTCAAACTAATATTATTATTTTTTATTTATAATTAATTTATTTATCTAAAATAATTCTATATGTTTGAATTCTCATACGATTCATCCAAATACCCTATAGAATTTAATATCATTATTTCATCCAAATGTAATTAAAATTAATCTATTAAATAAATCTTCCCCCGTCGAAAGAATTAACACGCAAAAAGGACCGGATTTTATCCGGACTCATCGCTTCAGTGTTCCTATCTCCAGCCGAATCTGCCTCAGAAGAAGACTCCGCGGAAAATGCCAACAACCTCTTCTTTGAGTGGCCCACTCGGCATCAAATGGTTAGCTCGCTCGGACTGTGTTCCGAGAGGGGAGAACCTCAAATTCTTTATCCAAATACTAAATGAAAGAAAATTAAGCGGGGGACAACTTCTATGTGCCAATCATTAATTTGTTCATATATTTAATCAACCGATGAATAGTCCATAATTATTAACTTCTTACTAATATAACTAAAAATATAAAATATTAAAATATCATCCATTATAATTATTAATTAATTAATTTTTTAATTCGATCTAGTCAATTCTTCAGTTGGTGGGCATCATTAATTTATGCCCAAGCGTGCGATTGACCGCATGGTCTTGTTTAAGGCAGACACGGCGCCATGTGTTGTTAAGTTTAGCCATAAAAAAAGGACGGCCGAGTCCAAAGCCGGAATGGAAACCGTCGGTGCAAAAACCTTGGGAGGCTCGGCACACAGTTAAAAATTATTTATCATTTATTCTAACTTTTATTAATATTACCTTTTTTTGATACGGATAAATTAAAAAAATAAAAAGACTTAAGTCACACGAATCGAACTCAAAATCCCTATACTTAAGTTGAGAAGTAGATCGTTGCACTACATCTTTATTTTCAACTTTTATTAATATCATATAGTTAATATTTTTCAATTACTATCGTACATCATTCCATTAATCTATATCATTATTAATTTTATCACTTTATATTTTTTCAGCTTGGTACGGATAAACTAAAAAAATTAAAATTAAAAAGATACATATGTCATTATAAAATTAAATTCAATTTTTTTATACTTAAATTAAAAGGTGAATAACCGCACGACACTCTTATTTTCAACTTTTATTAATATTATATAATGGATATTATTGTACCTCATCCCAATTAATCTATATCATTATTAATTTTATAATATTTAATTAATTGATATTTTTATCTGCTAATTATAAATTTTGTTCTGTACCATTTCATCTATTAAGTTAATTTGGGTACCAGAATCAACCGTTCGTTGATTTGCTAGTTGTAATACTTTCACATATGACCAATGTACCGACTACCAACAACCAAAAATTTAAATTTCTGCCAACTTTCAAGTTTTTCCAAGTCAATATGTACAAAAGAAATAAAAAAACTTATTTGTCCCTTAAAATTTTCTGAACGAAATTTATACGTCAACTTTTCTTTTATTGTTTTCAAACAAAAAAAAAAAGGTTGTGTTTCTTAGGTCTGAACATTTTTGAAATATTTTGTATCCAAACAGAAAAAAGAGACTTCAAAGGTAGAAGTAGAAGAGTATGCATGGAATCCACGTATTGACCTTTTACTTTTGTTCCTCTTTTGTCTTATTAATTATTTTTATTTAGACTTACTTAGCTTTCCTTGTAATGGAAGTATATATATATCTCAACTACCTTGTTTGAATTTGAAAAGTTTAGGAATTCATACTTCAAACAAGGAAAAACAAAAGGAAATTTGAGACTTCAGTAAGTACTTTCTTTTCATATAGATAATGAGGAAATATGACAATTTCGGTAGCATTTTTACCACCTTTAGATTCTTTAAAATTTATATTAGAATATATAGAAATATATTTAGATCTTGAATAGGGGTATAGTCTTCCAAATCAACGACGCATTTTTTTTATTATAATATATATATATATATATATATATATATGTATATATATATATAAAAGCTTAAACTACCAGGATATCCATTTTCATCGGTAATCCTAACACTTATAAAAAATTAAACNAGAGAGAGAGAGAGAGAGAGAGAGAGAGAGAGAGAGGTTTGTAACTTTGTATACTTGTACGTTTTTTTTTCGATACGTTTTTTTTTTCGATTGTCAAGTGGAAGAGCGTGGAGACGTGATCCAACGTGGCTAATTAATTAGACGTCATTGTCCAGTAATTCATTTCACGTCAAAATCAAAAGAGAAAAAATAACACTAATAACCAACAATATATTTCTTTCAATTTATTGTTTAAAAGGCGATGAATAATTCAATAAAAGACGGTCATATTTTTCAAAAGATTTAATGTCGCTGTCTCATTTAAAGAATACAATTTGAGACCCTCTATATCAATAGTTGGATTAAAAATTCATGATCATAAATAATTTAATAATTTTTTATTATAGATATAAATTTTTAATTCAATGATTCATAAAAGATGTTTCAAATTGTCCACTTTTTAAAGAGAGGACGACAACATTTTTTTTAAATTGAATTATCAAATTTTTTGTGAGGCTACAATGTAAAAAAATATTATTGTATTTAAAATTGAATAAAGAAGTGAAAGGAGGCAGGGGCGTGTCGCACGCGAAGTGGACGGCGGCATGGGAATTGGTTCCACTTTGCAGCTAATGCATGTCTCACGCCCCTGCCTGCCATGGCCGCTAAGCAGAAGCACTACTTGTTGCGCAGAAATAACATATCAAATTACATAAATCAATCAACGTCTAAGATACACGACTCACATCAGTACATCACTACAACTGGTATCTCTCTCTCTCTCTCTCTCTCTCTCTCTCTCTTACAATCATTAATGATTAATTGACACATTACTCAATCACGAATAAAATTATTAAGAGAATTGCCAAGTTAAGCCTAAAATTCTTGCACTCGTAATCGCATCCTATGTAATTTGAGCAATATTTTAGGATAACTTTATTATATGAGTAGGATCAGAATAAAAAAAAATAGGAGAGACGGACCTATTACAAATTAAATAATTATTAATTTTTTTAATTAATATATGAAATACTTGACATTAGAAATATGGGTAAGGGCCCTTTCAAAAGGACACGAGTTGGGAAAGTGATTCCGTCCTTGATTAGGATCGATGAACTTTAAATATATTTAGAATAATTTAATTTTCTTAATTACTAAAAAGAAAATCGAGAATATCTAGTGTAATATTTTTGAATTCACGACATTCATTTTTGTTTAACATTTGATCAAAAACACTAGTCACGTAATGCGAAACGTCATAAGCAATAACTTTAAAAATAAAATTCTTTTCAATGATATAGTCAAATAAATTATTCTATTATATTATTAAATAATGAAGAAGACGAACTAATAAAATAACTATGATTCGGGACTAGACTCCTATCATGTGCACATATCACGAAATGATCACCTGCAGGATAAAAAATAAGAGAAATAATTCTCCCATGAACGATAAAGCACAATATGTAATAATAATAAATCATATATAAAGATAATATTAGGGAAGATAGATATCTCAATAAATTATCAATAGTTTTACTTACTCATTTTTATACTTTACAACTTTCTTTTTCATGACAATAATCTAGTCATGGACCCATCAGTCGCACCATCAAGCACTACAAGAAAATTGCATATTTGGGACGATCAAGACCCTATCAAATATGTGTATACCGCCTCAAATTCATTATTTGAGGCGGTCAAGCGACCAAAAGTGGAGGGTCACAAAAACGCTGGTTGCAAATAAAAAATGGGACGGTCTCGCCAGACCGCCCCATAGGGTGGCACGGTCGAGAGGACGCCTCGACCGCCCTCCCCTTGAATCTGGGGCGGTCTTGGACCACCCCATTTGAGAGGGTCTCCAAGACCGCCCCAAAATTAAAAAAAAATATAATTACAAAATAACAAAATCAAAATTACACAATATATCTATTTATACGAAGTGATCATCAAACACACAATATAACAATCACAAATATTTCACCATGCAGTTTTATACAAAATTTTATTGTTAGTTTATCGTCCTTGAGGACATTTGCAAAAACACATAAAAACTCATTGTTCTTTTCCCCTCCTGGAGCTCCTCGTCCTTCTTCTCCCTTCCTCGTCGTCGTTCTTCTTCCATTCTCATTGCTATCGTCGTGTGTCCACTACAAAAATATTCAACGTTAAAGACATTTGCAAAAGTTTTTAAAAAGATAAATATCAATTGATATAATTTGCAAGTTATACAAATCACTCATAGTTATCATGTTGTTCTTCTTCTTCTTTCTCCTCTCTTTCACTGCAAAAAATATGCACAAGATTAAATTATGCAACCTTTAAAGTAAATGAAAATTTAACATTCTTACCAAAATATCGTCGTCGTCCTCCTCCTCCTCCTTCTCGAGCTCGTTGAATTGTTGAGGATTTTGTCTCTTCATAAACTTCATAAGTTGAAAATGACTTCTCTCAAGGTTTCGCATTCTCAGTTGCATTTATTTTCTGATTCCTCTTTTTGTCGCAATTGATGTTGATTTTCTCGTAATTGTTCTTGATTCTCTTGCAGTTGTTGCTGATTCAATTGCAGTTGATGTTGAAGAGACTCTATCTTCTGTTGCAAGTGACGATCCTGATTAATTCCGCGAGAGGATAAAAAATCAGCATAACCAGTAGAAGATCCACAACCATAAGCACGTCCTTTGTTGATGCCAACATGCTCAACCCAAATATCTCTATTACTCTTCGGAGTTTCTCCATTTTGAGTACACTGAGTCAAATACTC
>LTAE01005886.1:0-27086 GCA_001647135.1 Pontederia paniculata | reverse complement strand
TCACGACCCGTGACACATCCGTCACGGCCGTGACGAGAAAACTTCTGGGCGATTTTCGCCCCGTTCTTCTCTGAATAATTCCGAGACTTCTTCCTTTTAGCATAATATCGTATGGAGATCAGTAGCCCTACGTTTTCTACATTATTTGACTTTAAGATCTATATTTTATACATCATACATTCATATAGAAATCTATTTTGAATCAATCCAAGAGAAAATCCTTCCTAGGGCATAAACATCATCTATTCATCATGGAGACTTAAAAATCAGAATCTATAGCATGTGATCATCATATCAAATCCATCATAATACGATAAAAAGCCTTAGCATGCATCGATCTATTATGAAAACCTATTCTAAGGGGATCCGCCATGTTACATACATTTTTCCTGTTAAATCTTCCTTTTCTTTTCTCTTGGATCTAGTTTCTTCCTCGTTCTTCGTGTGATGCCTCTCTTCCATCGCCTCCTAGGGGTTTGGTACAAATTTAGAATAGATAAAAATGACAATCCTAAGGGGAAGTCATAGATCCATTACCTGTGTACTTGGAAGAAGAGAATAGATGAGAGAAGAGGGAGAGCGGCTAGGGTTTTTAGAAGAAAAATGCCAAATGAGTTGACAGATTTTCTGGAGAGACTTATTTATAGGGTGGCCCAACCTGCAACTTATTATTTTTATTTTCTATTTTATAAATTTTTAGATATTACAATTAGTATTATGTTCAGATGATTGTAGCCTCATACAAATTGAACATCAAATGTTTATTATTTTCTAATTATGTCGCTTTTAAGTAGAAATGAGCCTGTTATAGAAAATTTTGAACTTTTAGAAAAGGAAAACAATGATTAGACAACGCAACTTAATTCACATGCTATGACATATGGTCATGGTAGAAAACTCAAAAAAAAATTTGAAAAGTATTGCCTATCTTGATGCCTGATGAACTCGAGACGTACGAAAAGAAAGTGCACACGAATCATTATTACATGTGCTAGGAAATGCATAAATACATGTCCAAATGATAATAAATAATATATGAATCCGGCCCGTTTGGCTTACTCATTAAATAATATTGATAAGTTATAGTATTGACAAGTTGATTTTAAAGATAAATATTTATGTGTTTGGATAAACGTGTTGATAATATTAATGATAAGTTATGTGTTGTTTGATAATAATTATAATAAAAATAAAATGTCTGATAAGTTATTTTTATAATTAAAAGGCTCAAATTTCCTTAAAATTTGTAAGCTAAAAACTATTCTGATTTATCATATTATATAAATAAAAAGTTATAATGGAACGTTTTAATATATATATATATCAATATTAATATATAAAATATTTAATACGTACAGTAAATAAATAAATAAAGGATGGACCTATCCTGTCGAGAGAGGGGAAAGGTGATGTCATCGTGGTTATGTTCGAACAAGGATAAAAGATGATGAAAGAGAAAATTATATTTTTGGTGAAAATATTTAGAAAGTTATAGGTGAAAATGATAAATTAACTAATTTGAACAAATGTTATAAGAACAAAAAGATAAGATGGGTCTCTTGCTCATTTTTTTATTATGAGCTGATAAAATAAGAAAATAATTACTTACCAAATAATGAGAAAATTTTAAAATGGCTTATACATGCATATCAATATTATCAAACACCAGTATCAAATTTTGACTAATGTCACCTTAATTTTATGTTTGTAACAGTTGAGTTTGTCCGTCTATTATTTCAATCATAATTATGCATGATTCGCAAAATTCATTGTTCATTCAAATTAAATTATTTTATTTGGTTTCTGAAACCCAAATAGTTAATAATAAAAAAGGCATGTAATCGAAACTAGGAAGCTAACTGCAAAAAATTTTAGCATTACCTTACGGGAAAAACAACAAGAATAAGATTAAGTAAACAGTATTATTTAGAGATCCAATAAAAAAACCAAAATTAACATTACAAATATATATATACAGGGGCGGTTCCACAAATATCCCCCGGGCCTCGTCTCTCCCCTCCCATCAACTTTTTAATATATATATATATATATATATATATATATATATATACTATTAATTATAGTTAATAAATAAAATAATTATTAATAAATAGTATTATTATCTAATTAGTAGTGGGTAAGTGATTTTATTTAGCATTTTGAGATCTAGTGTTCAAATTTTAGCTCCTTCTATTTTGTTAATTTACTTATATATATTTTGATTCCTCCTAAACTTTATATCTAAGTCCGTCCCTATATATATTACAAATTTATATATGCATATATCCATACGCATCAAATTCGATTCTCGGCTTATATGCTATTTACTTTTCAAATTAAGATTAAGTAAAGACGCAGTAAAAAAATTTGACTGCGTCAATTAGTAAAATTATTGGGCCATTTATTGTCTTTTTGAACTCATGTGATTTCAAGGGGATCACATGCAATGAATGTAAATGCAATGCTACTTAATCTCTTTAAAATCTGTATATTTTTATTAGACCAATGGGATTTATTATTAAAATCTGTATATTTTTATTGGATGAGGGCCCTCGGATGCCATTAATTTTTATATGGATGCGATAACTGACAACATTCAAAACGCTAAGCACCGCTTATCATAGTTAATATTCAAATTGACACCAAATGATTATAATTATTTCAAGTATCTTTTTTATAGATATATAGATGTAATATTCTAAAGAAATGACTTAGCCAACGGTCAACTAAGAGACCTAGGGGTGTTCACCGGGTCGGGTCGATCCGGTGAAATCGATCACCCGAATCGATCCAAATTGAATTGGGTCTGGTCGATTTCTTGGTCGGGTCGGACCCTATCCGACCCGACCAAGATCCGACCTTGGACGGATTAAAAAATTTCAACCCGAATCAACCCGATCCAACCCGATGATCCATTTTTTTATTTAATTAAATTAATTTTAATTTAATTTAAAGATTAAATTTAATTTAAAATTTAAAATATCATAATAAAATATTTTAAAAATCTTTTTTATGTTGTAAAATGAATATTAGACATAATAATTCATATTAAATATTAAAAAAATAAAATGATTAAAAAATAAATAAAAAATGAAAAAAATAAAAAAATTGATCAAGTGACCCGTCAATCCAACCCAAACCAACTCGATTTTGGACGGGTCGGATTGGATCGGATTTGCATGCCAAAAATGGTACGACCCGACCCAAACCGATCCGATCAAAGTTGGTCGGGTCGATTCGAGTTTGGGTTCGGATCGGGTTCAAATCAACCCGTGAACACCCCTAAAGAGATCTTAAAAATATAAAACTAAGTATTCACTCAAGGGATTAATAAAATCACAATAACAAATTTAAAATTTAATAATTGAAATCATATTTAACACGATGTATATGGCATATTAATTTTTCCGTTACTTGTACTCAAAAACCCGCTTAAAGAAACTGAGATAGAACTATGAAAAGAACGTGTGCACATGAAACTTCGATTGATGTGTTTTAATTTCCATTCATTACGTGGTTTGCTCATATCACAAATACGTCGACTATCGAACATTTGCCCATATGTTTCCGTCGGGATATTTATGATGCATCGACCCCTCCTCATTATATTTTTATCTTCGCTAAAATAATTTAAAAGCAGAACAAGCATGTACATTTTAAGTTCACATCTTGATAGATACAGAAGAATAAATTTTCTCAAATTATAATAAAATGAATATAATTTTTAACTATAAAATCAGAAACAAATAAATTTAAATTTGATTTTTTATTTATTTTGTATGTTTCTTCAATTTATGAAATGATTATTTTATGCTTGTATTTACATAAATTTGTTTTTATTTTGCATATTTTTTATTTTATAAAATGATCATTTTGTCCTTTTATTTAAAAATATTATTGAAAACGAGTGTTCCCCACGCGATGGCCTGCATGAAGCGAGTTTTCGCTTGCTGGAGCTTCGTGCAGGCAAGCTCGTTTGTGTGAGTAGCTAGGTGCCAGATTGATCACCTAAAATGTATATATGAATTCATATATGATCTTCTACCCCAATGGTTAGCCCTTTTATTATATAACTTTTTTCTACTAACCAAGATAGAATTATAATTAGCCATACTAATGAGATATTGAATTATTTTATTATTATTTCATAATTATTCAACTTAATAATAATTATGTGATCTTATAAAACTTGTATCGATCTTTTCTATATAATATCTTTTGAGTTCACCTTTATTTCTTATTTTAAACTTACTATAATTTTATTCTTACAGACAATTATCCTTAGTATTCAAGTATTTTCTACAGAAAATATATTAACTATCAAATAAATCAATTGTTATATGTATCCATCTTATTTAATTATAATATTTTATAAAACTCATATATATTTTGAATATATAATATTTTTTACTTAATCTTTATGTTATTATTTATCATGTGTATTTAAATTTACTTGTTATGCATTTATGATTTTTTTTAAAAATACGTAGTATTTACAATCAATAAATAATATAAAACTTTTCAGTGTACAATTATATGTATACTTAGATATATATTAGTATTTGCGATCAATAAATAATATAAAACTTTTTGGTGTACAAATATTTATATATGCTTATATATTAGTATTTGTGGTTAATAAATAATATAAATGTTAAGAAAATAGTAGAATATTTATTTAATTGTTCACGTGGATAGATTATTTTGATTAATATCTTGAGATCTCGGGTTCAACTCTCACTAATGTCTTTTTATTAATATTATACTTTTATATAGTTTGGTCTCTACTAAATTTTAATAATTTACTTTTATATATTTTGACTCCTCTAATTTTTTATCATAGGTCCATCCCTAAACAAATCGTTGTATAATTGTATCCTCCAATATATGAATGTACATACATACGTGATCTCAAATTTAGGAGTATATATTATATAATCTATATATAAAAACTCTAGTTGTGTAATTTTAAAATTTATTGATTTAATAATGATGAATAATATAATGACATATATTTGATTATTCTTTAAGACTTTTAGGGGGCATTTGGGACAAGAACAAATAGAGAACAAGGCTCATTGTTCTTATTTTTTGGCCAAATACCCCAAGAACAATGGGTTCTCATTTTTTTTTAAAACCATGTTGAAAAATGTGAAACCGCTCATAATTGTTCTTAATGCAAGAGCATAATGTTCCTGCCATGAGTAGGAACATTTTGGTTGTTCCGAATTTTTTTTATTTTTTTTTAAATTTGCTTTACTAAATTATTTAAACTTGCATGAAATATTTATTAAATTTTGCAAAAAAATTATAATGTTATATATAAATGATAATAGAATATAACATTAGTAATATTTTAATATTAACACTTTAAATATTAATTAATTATTCGGTAATGAATATATTATTAAAAATAGAAATATTAAGAAAGAGCATTATTTAATTAATATAATATCATAATTATTTATTATTTTATATTTTATTTAAAAAATAAAGAATAATTATATATTATTAGAAAAATATTACAATGTATAATTAAATTTATTATACCACGAATATTTTTATCATTATTTAAAGTTATTTAACTCAATAAATAGAATTATATTATGATCATTTATTATTTTTTAATGAATAATTTAAATAAATTCATAATTATTTTTAAATTAATATAAAATAAAAAAAATATCAAAATTATTATTTTCTTATTCTCGTTGCAACCAAACACTATATAATTTTTTTCATTAAGAATACCACAAGAATATCTCACTTCTGTTCTTGCTACGAGAACAAGTCACTCTTGTTCTTGTGATTCTAATCCCCGTACCAAACGGGGCCTTAGAGTTATTAAAAGAGTATATAATTAAGAATAATATATATTATGTATCAAAGTTAATTAAATGATAGGTGAATCCAATAAGTGAAGAAATGGTAACAGAAGCATATATGAGATGGTGACGTGGAAAAGGTGGAAGACATTTGAACAAGTAAATCTATAGTGCACAATATTTTCATAATCGAATCGAAGATGAGATCGGAGTGTCAACTGGATCACGTTGGATCGGTTCGATTGGGTTCAACCGGATTAGACCATATTTTTATCAAAATAAGATACTTTATATATAAAAAAGAATAAATAATAAGCTATTCATTGTCATTTAATAATTTAAAATGATAGAACAAATCGAGTAAGTAAATATCTCACTAGATATGTCAAGAAATTAAAAACATACATATTATAGAATGATTATATACTATTAAATAATATAGTTGAAAATTTTTAACAAAGATAAAAAGCATTATGAAACTAAAAAAGAATATAACAAAAAAATTTATGAGAAGTGGAATAAAAAATTAAACTAAGACATCCAAGTTTTAGTTTTTATTATGCAACATAAGTAATTGATTGTTCAGAAAAAAAATAAGTTACGAAAATAAATTTTGGTTTTTATTATGCAGAATAAGTTATGAGAATATAACACGATCTCTTATTTTTCAAACTCACGAGAATGCATATGAAAAAAGAAAGAAAAATGAATCAACACTTACTTGAATCAACATAAGTAATTGATTGTTCAGAAAAAAATAATATGAAGGCGATTGAGTTTTTCTATTTTTTTTATTGTCAATACCCTTAAAAAACTCTGTCTAAGTTTCAAAGTGAAAAAAAAATAAAAAATCGGATTTAACCAATTTTAACGGTTCAATCCGATTTTATTGGTTCAAACCTGTTCTTTCTAATTTTTTGTCAATTCCGAGTTTTATATTAAATCAGAACGAATTTGATACTCGTTCATGGTTGAACCGGTTCAACCGGCTGATCTGATTTAGTTTTTAAAATATTGATAGTGCAATTAAATAGGGAGCATCATGTTAATTACATCCTCTACGAATGCTAAATCTACGATAGATAGATTTAGGAGAGAGACAAAAATTAGAAGAGAGACAATTTAACATTCATCATAAATTTAGCATCCTACGGTTGAGGAGGTAGATAGTATGGTAGGAAGCACCTCCATATTTTTCTTTGAACAATGATTGGTCCCTTATTTACCTTTTTGTACATGGGGATTTTGACGAGGACCATGGGGCACGAAGAGGTTTTGAGCTCCATCGCCTTGCAAGAGCTCCACTTATAGTGCTTCTCGGCCTCTTGCCGAGGAGAATTATGATGATGATGAAGCCATGTAGACCTTCTCGACGACAAGCATGACCGACATGGCAAGGCAAAAAGGAACAGACTTGCAGTAAGGGCATGATCACGATGCCTTGATCTGCCGCCACTGCCCCGAGATGTCATCCCTTGTCCCCTGAAATGCCTCGGGCACCACTATTGTGGAAGAGAGCTTCTCTATTCTTTCTTGTTGACTTCTTTACTTCTCTACATAAGGAGGGAAGGAAAGCTTTTGCATTCTTTTAGGCTTCTACAACTTATAAAGATTTGATGGTCAAAGAGAGAGAAAAGAAGAAGAGTAAATCGAGAAGGAGTTGGAAATGTTATTTGCCTCCAGCTCATATTGTAATAGACAACTCATAGATATTTGAGTTTGGCCTATGCAAGGGGAGCTCGTGTAGGAGAGCTAGAGATGGACTTTCGTGCGTGCTCGTGTCGTGCTCGTGCTGGTCAACTCGGGTTTGACCGTGCCCGTGCTCGTGCTCGTGTCGTGCTGCTACAGTGTCGTGCCGTGTCGTGCCGTGCCAAAAATATTACTTTATTGGTCGGCCCGGCCCGACACGATTTCGGTCGTGCCGGCCGTGCCGGGCCGGGTTGTGCCAGACGGATCGTCATTTTTTTTATTTTTAAAATTAATATCTTAATCACCTTTAAATTTTAATCTATTAAGATATAAGAGCGAAATATAAATACATATATAATTAAGTATATAAATTATTAAATTTATAATCTATATAAGAGTAAAATTATAAATTTATAAGTGTATGATATTATAGTTTATAATTTTTTATTTATTAGTTTTCATATAAAATATTGATAAGTTATAAAATATAACCTATAGTCATTATAGTTTTTTTTTATATAACTTATTACTTATGTTTATAGTGTTATAGCTTATAACTATATAGTTATTATATAATTATATACTAGTATTATACTCATATATTATTATAGTATATTAATTTTAGTATATTATAATTATTATATATAGTGATATAATATTTTATATAATATTATATAATATATGACGATGGGAGTACGTACATCTACGGATGACTTTGACGTCTTCGTTGTCACCTTACAAATTAATAATTTTTATTTTTTATTATTAAAAAAACTTATATTATCGTTGAAAATCATATATATATATATATATATATGGGTGGTCCTCAAGTTTAAACTTTAAAGTATATATATACATGTATATAATAGTAACTGCAGTCAATAAATATAAGAAATGTTGAGAAAGTAACACAATCATCTCATTGCTCTAGTGGCAAGTGATTTGCATTCATATTATGAGGTCCAGGGTTCAACTCTCAGCTCCTTCAATATTTTCTATATATTTTGCTATCAGTTCAACTATACATCCAACGGGCTGGGCTGGAAATTAAAAAAAAATAACGGACTGATCGTGCCGTCTCGGACGGGCCCGGGCTACCGGGCCCCGTGCCGTGCCGGGCCTAAAATTCGAATAGGCTGGCCCGGCACGGCCTGGCCCGGGCACGACACGGGTGTCGTGCCCGGGCCGTCCCCGTACCGGGCCGGGCCGGCATGCCTTCTGGGCGTGCCGGCGCTCGTGTCGGGCCGGCTGGCCCGGCACGAGGTCCACCACTAAGGAGAGCTCACCTGCACAACATCTATGCAGGCGAGTTCACGCCTACGCAAGCGAGATTGCTTGTGTGAGAGGCGGCGTAAGCTGGACGACAAGGCCCATGTAGGCACCTGGATAGAGCTCACCTGCACAAGCGAGTACTCTTGTAAAGAGAGTGAGGCGAGTGAGATGTTTTTTTTTAAGTTGTCGAGGGTAAAAGGCGATAGTTAATAAATAAAAAAAGATAAATTACATGTGTACTAATGAATGAATTAAAATGTCCAATCAAAACAAGTTAAATATTAATTATGTAAGCACTGCCCAAAATGAGCCCAAAAAGCCCAATGGCAGGCAAGTAAATATCTGAATTAATAGGGACGATATCGTCTTTTCGCAGGACAAGGTGTAAATAAATAAAAATTTAAATAAAAAGTGATCAGACCGTCGGATTTGCGCCATGTGTCCATAGTTATTATAAATACCCTATTCCCTTTTTCCTCCTGGCGGCTACAGTAACCTCCCCCCCCCCTCTCACTCGTTGCTCTTCTCTGTTGATTACCAGGGGACTCGACGACTGGGTTTCCGGCGACGGCAGCTGCATCGGCGTGTACACGAACACGAGGGCAGCAACTGATTTGAGTTTTTGTTTGTGTGTGCAGCTCGGTGTCGGAGGCGACGCATCGCTCGCGGGATTCCGGCAACGGCTATTCCGGCAGCTCGGCAACCATCAAACGGTATGTACCTAAATGTGTTTCCATTTAATGATAAGCGGATTTATATGTTAGTAGACATAAATTCGGAGTAGAATATGTTAAATGATACAATTGGGACTGGATTGAATGATAAATAACTAATCTGATTTATGACAAATAACTTGACTTATTATGCTGATTTGGGGACGATTAATAGGAATAATCAAGCTGATATGCATGTAATCATCCCTAAGCATATGGATGTGATTATAATATTTATCTACTAGTAATAGAACTAAAGACCATGATATAGAAGTGGATTAATAGAGCTGAAATATATGAAATGATTTAGTATAGTTTGAATCTAGAAACTATATGTAAATAAATCTATTATAATTAGTGTTGTATTAAGATCTAATTCAGACGCATGTGATAAAATGTATGACCAGATTTCTTGATGAATATGTGACGGAGGATAGTATCAAGATGTTAACTAATTAATACTAACTAAAAGTATATAAAGATATGGTTATATCTAGTGAAAGGCTAAAATAGTAAAGTTAGGATGCGAGAAAGATAAAAGTTTAAATCTGAAAATTATATGATTACTAAGACCAAATAAAAAAAGATATAAATTAGATTCATGATTATATACATTTATAAAAATAAGTGATCTGATATAATATAATCGGATATTGATTAGGTTCTCGATTGACTAATTTGCTCGGACATGGAGGACCCGGCGAGGTCGAGCGTATCCGAGGTGAGTGAGACTTTTCATAAACCTAGAGCAACACCACATCGTTGTGGTTCATTATATTCATTTCTTTAGCTCACTTGATTGATTATGTTGATGATGTGATGATCTTTAGGGCTATTGTCATGATATGTCGGCTTTGGTTTTTCGATTGGTTTCTGTATGTTTTCTTGTGCTTGGCGATTTCAGGATTTAAGTTTGATTTCTCGTGTGTTGATACTTGAAGGCTTTTATGCATGTGCGGTATATAAATCTTGAAAGATTGACTCAAGTGTTAATTCCTAGTATTATTTTGAATACTACTATGATATATATGTATATCTCATGCATGCGCATTAGACATGCATGGTAGCTCACATGGAGTGAGGTGTTGATGGTGATGATGATGACGGTAGCTCTTCCTCGTGGGGTTGAGCATTAGCTCGCGGGGTCGAGGTAATCTGCCTATGTTTTGATGACGATAGTTCATACTCGTGGCACGTGACGGCCTGCGTGATCGTGGGAATTAATCATGGTGACGGTGTGATGCCCTCGAGGTGGTCATTAGCCGTGGCGGGATGTATATGTGATCACGGATGGCGAGGTGTCGTGACACGTAGATCAGCTCATACATAGCATGTTTTAACTCCTGCATTGATTGCAAGTATTTTGTTATATGAATCTATGTATGATATATTTATTATCGTGTTTTCTGATGGTTTTGCTTTCGGGTGGTTTAAATATTTTATGAATCCATTTATTTCACTCACTGAGCCATATATGCTCACCCCTCTCATTATTGTTGTTTTGTAGGTGAGGAGAAGGAGATAATCCTCGAGGATTGAGGCTTTAGACCTTTTGCATGCTCACCGGGCTTAAAAAGAGAAAAATAATTAGGATTGAGTGTATATGAGAGTCTGGAGAGTTTTAGATTACATATACTTGTTCATTCTTGTCATATCCATAGAGTTTTGCCTATTTGTCGGACTCTTGTGCCCGTTTATGTGTTATCATTATTGTCAGAGTGTTGTGAACTTCTTGTTGGGGCATCTGGCTCTATTTTTAATCCATTTTAGTTTTATTTCGTTTATATGATTCGGGCTTGGCCCATATTACCTGTTTGTATATGTCGCATGAACCAATTTTAGCAAAGGTCATGCCAATTTTTTTGGAAAATTCTAGAGTTAGACTTATTTCTAACCGTTGTGTCGTAAGTTTAAATTTGAATTAATGAAAGGTCAAAACACCCCTTGCCGCTCTGAGCGTCGAGTTCGGGGCGTGACAAATTATGTTTTATGTTATATTTCAAGATTATATTCAATTTCAAGATATTTGAAGAAATAATAAAAAATAGAAGACATTAATTACATCCCAACAATTTCATTTAAAAGTAAGAGTGCTTTACTAACCCCTTAAAATTTTAATGCCACTCGCTATTATATTCTTTATGAATTTTATATTATAAAAAGATAATAATAATAATAATAATAATAATAATAATAATAATAATAATAATAATAATAATAATAATAATAATAATAATAATAATAATAATAATAATAATAATAATAATAATAATAATAATAATAATAATAATAATAATAATAATAAAAATAAAAATAATATGAAGATGAAAAATCTCATATCCTTTGTTTCGGTCTCCATAGCAAATTTCATGCATTGATGTGGTTCAATGCTATCATTTTTTCTTCATTTTACATTTTCTTATGTAATAGTGCTAGTGACATATTTTTTACTTGGCCAAAAACAATTTTGTATCTTTCAGTATTCATCATCGTAGAATATTTTACTAATTACTCACATATTTCTAAAATACAATAATCAAAATAAATAATATCATATTTGAATTCATTTTAAAAATTATCTTTTTTTCAAAATTCATTTATTTAATAACAATTAATTAATTCAATTGTTTGGTTTAGAGAACAAATCATGTTTAACTAATCATATGGTTATTCGTTAATAATCTTTTATTGAAATTGCATTAGAAATCATATAATGATAACTGATTAGTAACAAACAAATAAGCAAGAAAGAAAAAAAAAGGAAAATTGATTATAGATTATTAATGTGTTAGCTAAAAAAGAAAATATCGAAGAACATCATCCATTTCTATTATATCTTTTGTAACGACCAACTTTTTTAATTATATATTCAATTATCAAATAAAAAGGAAAATGAAATAAAATAATTATTAAATCACAATTGTCCATCCACATGTATCTCTCTTTTTTCTCTCTCCTCTCATGCTCATCCTCATTTTGAAACCTGGGCACCAAGAAACAATTTCCCAACTCTTTCTCTCTTGGATCCTCTTTTGTTCTCTTTATTTCTCTTGGATCTTACAAAAGAGAACATCTTCTGCATTTAGTTTCTAGAAATACTTAGATTACATGAGGCTCTCGAGCTCATAGGAGAGGACCTCCCTTGTATTTGGTTCCAAAAGGTACTTAGATATCAAAGGTGGAATGATGTTATGTGCAGCAATGGTGCTCGAGTGGCTGACTTGCACGTGGCTCAAGGACCTTCATTGATGTCTTATATTTATGCATTTTAGTTGTAATAAGAATAAAATATTATCATTCGTTGGATTATGAAATCGTTATCTATCACATCATTTAAGCTTTCACATTTAATATAATTATCTTTTATTTTGTATTATTTTATTTCTTTTCGTTGATGTGTCATTGTATTTAAGTGATTGTGGTCAATCATATAGTCAATATGTATAACAGTGAATAGCGTCCTCCAAGGTGGACTCTACCACATGGCAAAGGTTTATTTTGTTAATGGTATTAGAGACGTAGTTTGGACTCTCTTGACGTCATATAATAGTGTAGTGTAATGTTCCATGTGCAAAAGTTCCACAAGCAATCACCAACTTATCCACCGAAAAGTACAAGTAAGATCTTTCGTGCCTTGTATGACGTACATTAATATTAATTTCATATATGAGTTGTTGATTCTTAAGGAGGTTATTACAATAGTAGGAATCAACTTAACTCTGTGAATGTCTATGTAAAAGATTACAAAATGTTATGAATCTTGACTGACATTTTTTTGTTATCCATGGTCAATGATGTGATAAAAAATCAGCCCAAAATATTCCAAAACAATGGGATCTGATTCTTATTCACCCATAATTTGACCAGAGATGTTTCTAAGTAAAAAAATAATTAATAATATTAATCCATCATAATACTTTCTTCCCTACAATTTACTTTTGTCTTTTCCCTCACGTCATCCTATCTCTCTCACTGACACTCTCCTCATGAACCTCTTCTGAGTTGACTGCAGCAGTAGGAAGAGGAGAATGCCAAAGCATGTCAAAAGTAGGGAGATGCAAAAACGAAGGATGCTCAAGCAAGCAAAAAGCATGGGAGTAAGTAGGAATATGAAGATCCAATATGCACTTCAAACAAGTGTGTAAACAGATCCAAGTAATGAACATGTTTTCTATTAAACCAATGAAAACAGAGGAATTATGATCTTAATTACTCGATCATTTTTATTGAATTATCATATTGCTATGTATAGATAATGATTTAATTGGATTAATTAGGTTTAAAGGTGGATTTTGTCAAGATTTGTAATTGATACGTGCTAATATGATAGATAAAATAACTAGCAACTGCACTAATAGTGATCAAGTAATAGTTAAGGTGAGTAGAATATCGTTCCCACGAGGATTGGTATTATTATTTATCTAATTCCACCAACTAATAAAAGATAATGGAGTTTTTTTATGAAAACTTATTTTAAAATGAAAAATAAAGAAAAGAGAAGGGAAAGTTTTGATTTCAACAACCTCTAGATGAGTATGAGATAAAATGAAATCAAGAGAAATTTAATTTTACCTCAAGATTATTCAAATGCAGTTTCAATCAAAACCCTAATTGGATTAGGTTCTACTCAAGGTATGATTTTCCCTTTAGGATGAACCAACTATCTTAGTTCTAGATAGACAGACGATTCATCTCCAGGATGTCAATCTTATCTTATTCACGATCTGTAGAGAATAATATCTTCTTCTCCTCTAACGTTAAGCTCTCTTCAAGCATGAAACTTGAAGTTTCAGGCTTGTTGCATAAGGTGTGTTGCAACCCCTAAAATTGAGGCCTTGAGTGTTTATTCCTAGGTCCTCAATGGATTTCATCAGATATGAAGAGTCCTCAGTTGTAAATATTTAATTTCCAATAGATATGGTTCAATCCCATATCAAATTCTCCAAAAGATAATGCTAAACAGATTTAAAAATGTTATTCCAATTTATCTGGGAAGTTTCATGACCCGTGACAAAATTGCTATGGTCGTTATCGTAAGTATTATCTAACATCCATGCAATGCCACACCTGTGAAACTGGATTCACGGTTATGACAAAAAGTTGTAACACCATTGACCAAGGCGTGATATTGTACGCTCTGGGCCTTAGGCTGCACGGTTTTATCAAAACGCATCACACTTAGTGAAGGCCATGTTCCCATATATACCCAGCATCTCTCCCGTGACTTGTGCATGTGGGAATAATCCAAGGCATGCCTCTTGCAAAAGTAGTTTTCAATAGTGGTGCGAAGTCATGGCCCGTAACTCAAATGTCACAATTTTGACCGAAAGTATGCAGTGCGAAGTCTTCACTCACGATCATGATCATGCTTTCACAAGCCGTGATTATATTCATTGTTCTTCGCTTGAACACACTCACGGTCGTGAAACTTCTTTCATAGTCCGGGAAAGTGCTCTGCGCGGTCGTGACTTGTGCGCCTCATGGTTGATTCATCCGTCGTCAATTTTGGGGCTATGAAACTCTTTTTCACGGCCCATGAAATACATCAAATTTCGCTACGAGCACTCACGGGCGTGAACTCCTGTCATGGTCGTGACTTTTCAATTTTATTTGTTTAGTCTTTGATTTCATTCCATATTGTTGTGGTCTTCCTCGGTCACGCTGCCAAGTGCCCTGGGCATTAAAACACAAGACATTATGAAATCTCTTACTCTAGAAGCTAAAATGATAAATAAAATGATGCATGCAACAATGAAAATGATGAAAATAAGACTAAAATGATGTGAAAAATATGACTAAATTGGCGCACATCAAACTCCCCCAAGCTTAAAGACTTGCTTGACCTCAAGCAAACTTTCAAAGTAATGTTCAAGACTATTCCATCATAACACATATCCTGCAGACTAATACTCAATCTTTCTCTTGCTCCTCACGAGCAATACATTTTCATCAATCCTCCTGCTTCATAGGGTTTTTTATTCCTAAACAATTTAAACAATATCCATGACAGCTTATAGACAAAGTCTATCAAAGTAAATATCAATATTGAAGAAAAAAATATCTCTTGAGTTTATACTTTTAAACAATAAAAATAATCACAACTTGCAATGTTATCTGTTCTAACTTTCAACCAGGATTGCAGAAGAAAATCCATGTAGCGGGCTTTCAGCTGATGAATTCCAGACTAAGTGGCCTTAGGTCACTAGGATTTAAGAGTGCCCTACGGGTTTACTTTCCTGAACATTCTCAGGCTCTGAATGAAAGGTTGAATTAGGTAATTGAATAACCCTTAGGAACTTCTCCTCACAATGTGGTCTATGTAGTGAGCTTTCAACTGATCACTCCTAGACCAGATAATCTTAGGGCGATAGGTGTTAAGGCGCCCATCGAGCTTACTATCCCAGACTCACTTAAATTCTGGATAACACATAGGTACTACTTCAACCCCTATATTTCACACTTTATATTTTTTTCAATTTTTTTACTTGCATTTTTTCTATAAAGCTCAATAGATACTTAAACATTCAATAAAAATGTTGTAATTATCTAAGCTCAAATACAATAAAGCTAAAAAAGAATTATAGTCTAAGGAATCATAGCACCATTCCACAAAATTCAAGAATTCAACACATGTACTTGTGATTTACATTTGAAAGCATAACACTCGAATTTCATAGATCATACAAGACAGCTCTAGAATATATACTTAACTAAAAACTTAAAAAGTTAGTAGTTTTTTTGGAATTTTTTCAATCTAAACATGAATGCATATAATGATGACATAATTAAATATAGACATGATACATGGATGCATACAATAAGACACAATGAAACACAAACATGGTATGCAACATACTAAACAAAAAATGCATGAAATGAAAATCCCCCAAGTTAAGACCAAACACTATCATCAATGTTTAAGCCTCAATTGAAGGAGATGATACAAAGATAACTAAAAAGTAGAAAAAATGCAACTAAAAGAAAAATATAACTAGACTAGTCCATAGGCGGTGGTGGTGGCAACGGAATAAAGAAGGATCCATGATGCCCTTTATGATACTCGTGCATGCGTCGAATCATCTTATTGGTGTTGTCCTGTCACGCACGTATCCCTATCATTATCTCTGACTGTCGTAATTGCTCTGCTTTGATTGCCTCCAATGTGGCTTGAATGCGTAAAAATATATTGTGGAGCATAGGAGGGCATGTTGTCCGTAGGCTCGCCGAGCTACTCAACAGAAGGTCCTGCGTCAGAAGATCTAGCTCGACATCGAGGTGTCGGCAATGGTGGAGCTCAACTGGTTGCTTAGGACGCCTAGAGAGTCACAGAAAGAAAAGCTAGTTGGCCCTGTCAAGAATTGTAAATCTTTGCAGCTCATCACAAGGTATCGACTCCTCCCAATTCTTGAAGATGAACATGGCAGCTCCCTTATTGATGCAGGTGAGCTTCATGTCCAACATTGTGCTTTGATCAAATAAATACTGCCCCTAATCATCATGGAGTCCACCAACCAAATCTTGAAATGCTCTACAATAGGAGTTATCAGTCCCCCGACCATGTACTTGCCCTTCGCCTTCTTTGAGTGGCGCTCAAAGTCCTTGATGATGAAAGTTTCGACGTTGACTCCAACCCCCTCGACCATCACGTAGAGTAGATAAAGCTCTGTCTCATTGGGGGACCCATCATTATCACCTCCCCCCGCATATGGTATTGGAGAAGATCTAGTGGGAAAAGCATAGGATTGGGTTCTAGATTAGACTACTCTTGAGGAATCTATAATTAAGGATAGACTCTCTTGTGATTTCTCTCTAGAACCCTGACGCATCAAAATCTCTGGGTGCTCGCAACCATGTGAAAACTAGTGAATGTCATTAAAATCATTCAAGGATAGAGAGAACCTCTTTTTGTACATTTGGAACTCGATCTTGGTTGACTTGTACTTCGTGCCATCCAAATTGGTGGTCCTGAAGCTACTGAGGAACTCGAGAGTGATTCCTCATATGTATCCCACACCTGCTGGAGGAAGTGGGTGATCTTGATCCAGCCAAAAAGTGGGGTGATATCATTTCGTAGCCCATAGATCTCCAAGGTAGTGTCATGCGTGAAGCGAGTCGGGGCTAGGTCCTTGAATGACAACTCTGCATGCTTCCACCGCTGCTCATTGGTGCATAATGTGATGGATGGAGGTCGCTTGATCAGCTGGTTATCCATCATCTCGTTGATTTCCGTAGTGTGAATCCTTTGACTCGTTTGCTTCTTTCAGTGCTCAATTAATGCGCTAGAAGAAGGAAAGGGATAGACGTGGTCATGGTCGTGAATTGTGGTCATGGCCTATGAAAGATGGTGTCACAGTTCATGAACTCACAATCATGAGAATACCGGTGTAGGTTTCACACATATCTGGATCTCATGGCTCGTGAGTCGTCCATCATGGTCCGTGAAATTGGTGCATCCGCCTTCATATTCCGGTTACAACCCATGAAATCGAGTTCATGGTCATGCTGTAGTCGCTCATCTTCTTCAGCACTAGAATCATGGCCTGTGAACTGGGAGTCACGATCGTAATCGAGTCAAACTTACTGCGTGAATGTCAATGGACAAGGAGACTTTTGACGGTTTTGAAAAACTCACTTCCGAGGCAAGGACCTCGCTAGGAAAGTTGATGGGAATGTTGAGGAGTGGTCGGCGAAGTTGATGATCATGGTCTCCCGACTTGACGAGTGTGGGCAAGGTCGTGGCGAGCGGTGAAAGATACGGTAGACACTAAGACGAAGTTGAAGTCGAAGGAGAGGGAAATGAGGATGATGAAGGCAGAGGATTTCACGGGTTTTAAAGGGTCACAGATGTGATTTTCATGCAAAGTCGGCTGTGATTAATGTGGCAGTTCGAGAATGGGTGGTTGGCGGTTTGGATTTAGAGTTGATAGGGTCAAATAATCGCAATAAAGTCGGGTTCAGAGATCTATCACAGCCCATGATAGAGGTGTCATGATCGTGATATAGTAGATTTCACGGGTGTGATATATATTTCATGGGGTTTTGTCATGGCCCATGACGTAGATGTCACGGGCGTGATACACAGTTATTGCGCATAAAAATTCGTTTTCATGATCCTGAGATGAGGTTTGTTATCACCATGAAAATGAGATCATGACTTGTGATAGAAAGGGTTCAAGAATAGTTATGGTCGTGCAAAATGGATTCGATTATTCTCGTGATGAGGTATCTACGGTCGGCATGTCACGATCGTGAATGTCATATCATAGCCGGTGAACAGGTGCATCATTTTTGTTCAAATGTGCTCATGGACATGACCATTTGTCACGACTCATGAATAGGGTGAGTCACGGCCGTGAATGAGGTATCACGGCTTGTGACAAATGTGATTTTTCTTAAATATTTTGTTGTATGACTCCTAAGCTCATAAATGTACTAAGCAGACTAAGACTTGACTAAAAATACTTGTTAGTCAAAAAACAAATGATTATACTAAAGAAAATAAGACTAAGAAATGATACGTACAACCAGGAACAATCTCACCGAGAATAAGGATGTGTTCGTGGATGCCCTTTATGGTGAGTATCAATACTTGTGAAGAAACATGCATTCTTCTATCTCCCACCTTTCACCATCAATAATATTGATTGACTCAACTAATCGTTCTTCAATTATGCTTTGGCATTGTGGATTAGTAGATTGTTGATTTTCTTCATTTGTCGATGGGCTCTTGTGACACCATTGCATTGTAGTTGATGGTGTTCTTCTATCTTTTGATGGTAATTGAATTGGAAACACCATGGTTTTGGAGATAGGGACTTCTGAAGGTAAGCAACTCTTTTTGACTTGTCCATCTAAAATTATATACTCGCTTGTCTCCTTAATTCTCCATTGAGTAGTCCATTTCCTTCTTTGATTGTTTCTTGTTGGCCTCCATCTTCTTTAGGAAGAATTCTGGTTGTGACATGGTCTCCCAAAAATTTTTGAACTCTCTGCATTATTGCCTTTGTGAAATTTAGTATTTTGGGAAGTTAGTTGTGCAACTTACGTCTCTAATTCTTGAAACTTTATTTCCATGGCTTTGAACTTGAGTTGACTTTCTAGCTCTTGAACAACATCATCATTTTCAATTTTGGTCTTCAATTACTTCGATTGTGACTCCAAGTTTTGGATGAATTGCTCTTGCATTGTGAGCATGTTTTCAATTGTTATGAATAATTGCCCTACCATATCTTCAATTGTTATGGTGTGATGGCGTCCTCCGTATTGTTATTGTTTTGTCTTAAATTTAAAATTTGTCCCTCCAGATTTGTTATTTGATCTTGTTGTACAGGGACTTTCTTCAATACGGAGTTCATCATGTTTGTGGTAATAACAAGCAGATCCATAAATAGATCATTTGTTTGAACTCGTTGAGGCTTCTTCATGGTGTTTTGAGTAGATGGTGCCTCTATGTGGGTTCCATCTTGCTTGGCAACTTCTTGATTATCCTCAATTTGTTGATTGATGATTCCTTTTTTCTTCATCATTGAGAGTGTGAAGAGGTGAGCATGATGATCAAGTTGTATATAGAACATATCTCTTGAGAAGCTTACACATGACTGAAAGAAAAGTGAAAGTAAGAGGATAACAACACAGAAAATCTCAAAGTAGCTAATGAAATCAAAATAGATAATTAATGAAAATCATCGGAAACGACATCAAAAACTTGATGCATGCTAATATGATAGATAAAATATCCAGCAAGTGCACTAATCATGATCAAGTAATAGTTCAGGTGAGTAGAGTATTGTTCTCACGAGGATTTGTATTATTATCTATCTAACCCCACCAACTAATAGGAAATATTGGAGTTTCTTACGAAAATTGATTTTAAAAAGAAAATAAACAAAAGAGAAAGAAAAGTTTTGATGTCAACAACCTCTGGATCAAGATGAGATGAGATGAAATCAGGAAAAATTCGATTTTACTCCAAGATCAATCAAATGCAGTTCCAATAAAGGCCCTAAGTATTGGCCAATGGAAACATTGATCATCCAATTACTACCCTCTACCAACATTGTTGAGCACTATTTTTTTCTTAATTATCGTTGTACTTAATTGAATCATAAGATCGATATGTATTATTATTGATTTAATTCATCAAAATATGATTTTCTTGTTGTGTATGGTTAGCATCTATTAGTTTCAACTTTGATATTTATATGTAAATATAATCATGATCTTTTTATATGTTTGGTTTTACTTTGATGTTGATATATGAATGAATTGATAAGGTTATGATTTTGATACACATTCTAAGATGTGAAAAAAGCATTGCAATAAACGAAATAACAAAGATTATGACGTTGAAGATGACCTTCATTGTCATAACATCGAACATAACATTAGCACAATGCATTAAAACAAAGTTGAGATTCAAAGGTATTGATGACCAGCGGTTGAGTTTGAAATAATTGATGGCAGGTTCACCAACTACATAGGCGATAAAAAAAATTGAGATTCAAACTTTATAGATTTTATTTTTTTCAATTTAAACTTTAAAATATATTTTATTAAATATGAAAACTATGAGATTTTCCCCAAACTAATAAATTCCAAAGCAAAATTAAAAAAATGTGTGGAGTAGTCTATACTATCTCTAATAATTATTACCTCTAATCCTTATTAAATAGATATATTATTTTAATAAGCAAATAGTTTTTAGATAATAATTCTAAAAGATATATCATTAATTCATATCTCATTAGCAGTAGTAATGATACATTATGTCATTCAATGTACAAGTTAGATAAAAGAGATTAGATCATTATAATAGAAGATACATAATATTAAAAAGATAAGATGTGATACTTGTGATTTTAGTTAAATGCGATAGAAAATGTGATGTATTTTATAAACTTATATAATTATGCCATGTTTTCTTGAGAATTACTAAATTTAATATATAAGAATAAATTAATAAAAAAATAATGAGTTATGAAAGGAAAAAAGTTAATGGTAAGAAAAATATGTTTGAATTGAAGTTAGAATTCTATAAAAATACTAAATTATTGCATGGGATAGGAACTGAACTCGGCACCATCTGCTCCAAATCCGTCGTGAACACAAGGATATATGTGAACATTGTATGCATGTTTTATTTTATTGAGAGTCTAGTACACTTCCAAGCACAACAAGTCACCTAATTTTGCCGTTGTTGATAATTATGAATGATCTGACTTTATATAGTTAATAAGATTCGTCATTGATTTTTAATGTAATTATCTAATTTGATAACTGCTTACTATTGATTATTTAACATTGTTCCGCATTTACTCTCATAATACGAGATCTAGACCAAGGTCCACATGAGCATGTTTCTAAATGATTCCAAGTAATGGACATCAAACAATGTTGAACATTAATTTCCATCGTCATCGAATAACGCACTGATATTGAATCTTCGATCTCCATTGATATTAGATGTATATCACTAGATAAATGACTACATTATGATATTACTCATATTTTTGTAGAACGATTTTAAGATCTTATAAGGTCATGAAGTTGTGATAATATTTTCCTTAAATTCTTAATTGTTACGGATGATTGCGGAACGGTTAAGGAAATATATATCCCAAATGAATGATGAAGGATGTTGATGCTACATTTTATTATAGTGTATGTTAGTAGTTATAAATAATAAGCACTTACAATATGCATATGTGAGCATATCTAAGGGACTCATTGCTTGAGGCTATGTATAATGAAGAGTTACTAATATTAAAATATTGACTACCAAATAATGCATATATATATCAATATTTTGAAGGAGGTTATCGATAGCATATCATCATAATGCATTACATATATTTAGTTCGGAAATTCAATAAGATACAAGATGATTGTACATGTGACCCTATCGGGAGTAAAACCTTGATAGATGGTGATTAATATGAATATTGAAGAAGTTAATAAAGTAAATATGTTTGGATGAATAATTAACAATGACTTTGTCATACAAAGATTAGGAGAAAATGATGACCCATATCGGATGGATACACCAACACAAGTTTTATAATGAAATGATTTGAGAATGAAGAATTATTAAACGCTCAAGTAGTATTGAATCATATTGCGATATAGAGGTAAAATGGATACTTTTTATAAGCTCTTAAGTTACGTTAAATGGAGATTAAATGCCCAATAGTTTTCAAGTAAAAAAAGAAAGAAAATAAAGCAATAAAAAATTATTAAATCCCAATTGTCCACCCACATTAGAACTATACATTTTCTTTTACCTATCATTATTTTTTATTTCATGAGATCATGAGATTGACACATATTGCTTTGTGCTTGATTTATAGAGTTAGGGTTTAAGATCTCTTTTTCCTATAATCCATTGAAGTTAGATTATGTATCACCTTTTTATGTTCATCATGTTATAGTTGTAATATGGATCTTGTGGTTATTAATGGTGGATCATCTTTATTATATTGATCTTCTCAATAAGTTAATCGTGCAAGGATGTTATAGATGTTGATCCAAATATATTATACGAGATTTAGTCCATGTGTGTATCATTTATTAATCGATCCATATGTTTAGATCTACAAAGTTTTTATCCAGATTATATAATTTGTTTACAAATAGAGTTTTGGATAGGTTACTTGTCCAAAAATTATAAATAATATATGAATGGATAAGCCTTGAATCTAGTTTCAGTAGAAATTGGATTCATTTTAATTTGATGTTCGTAGAAAATTTTACGTCCAAAATACTAACCTTAGATCATGTTGTTCTTAAGGTAGCAGACCCACTTAGAAAAATATCATAAATTGTACAGATCAAAATAAAATCTGAAATTTATGGAGTATATATATTCTTGTATGGCCTTGTATTTTGAATGTTATGCAAAAGGATAAGTGTGAATCCTATATGTGAAATTTGGATATGTGTGAATCCTATATGTATCCTTATGGGATCATGTAATCGAAATTCTACCCTTTCCGAAATACCCTTTACAAATATTGACTACCAAATAATACATATATATCAATATTTTGAAGGAGGTTATCGATAGCCTATCATCATAATGCATTACATATATTAAGAATAGAAATTCAATAGGTAAGATACAAGATGATTATACATGTGACCCTATTGGGAGTAAAACCTTGATAGATGGTGATTAATCTATGAGTATTGAAGAAGTTAATAAAGCAAAGGTGTTTTGATGAATAATTATCAATAACTTTGGCATACAATTATTTGGAGAAGATGATGACCCATATCGGAAGGATACTCCAAAGCAAGTTTTATAATGAAATGACTTGAGAATGAAGAACTATTGAACACTCGAGTAGTATTGAATCATGTTGAGATATAAAGGTAAAATGAAGACTTTTATAAGTTCTTAATTATGGTAAATGGAGGTTAAACACCCAAAAATTTTTAATTACAATTTTAGTTTTCAAGTAAAAAAAATGAAAGAAAATAAAGCAATAAAAATTATTAAATCCCAATTGTCCACCCATGTTAGAATTATACATTTTCTTATACCTATCATTATTTTTCTTATTTCATCGAATAATGAGATTCACACATATTTCTTTGTGCTTGATTTATATAGTTAGGGTTTAAAATCACTTTTTCCTATGATCCAAATTTAAACCTGCAAAAGGATAAGTGAACATATACATATTTAGACCCTTCAAAAGGATAAGGGTACATAATATTGTGTAAAAGAGTAATGTACATTACCGATAATTTAATAAGTGACAATCTTCTGTTAGGTAATGTAGATTACTAGGCAATGTTGAGTGGTAATCTAGTAAACGTCCGCAAAAGGTAAGAAGAGAAAACATGTGAATTTTATATGTAAATTCAATGGGAGACTACTTTGAATGAAAATTGAAATTAATTTAAATGAATGTTGGTGAATCGAATTATAAATTTAATACTGATAATGTATTATTTTTTTCTAAGATAGAAAATGAATATATAAAGTTGTCCAAATAATTTCTATTTGATATTTTCATTATTGCTTCAAGTGGGGTTATGAAGACATAGGGGTTTAATATTAAGATGATATTTTGATATTATAGGAGATGAATGCAATGATAATCTAATGAAACAATGCCTAATGTAACGCTCGAGTAATTTAGCTACTGGATCGAACATCCACCTAAGCAATTGGACATCCAAAAATGTGCGAGGAGCATAATTCATGAATTTTAATCCATACTTTATCCAATTGTCCAATCTACACTTTGTAATTGATTATTATATAAAAAATATTATCATTAATTTGGAGTATCATTCGCTCACATATATGACCCAAAGATAGTTAATTAGATTTTATTTAACACATCATCTATATGTTCAAAGTACTATTCATCAGTGATTAGTACACGATTTTATCATTGATCTAGAGTATCTTATACTCTCTTATTGATTTTCTATTGATCAACATCATGGATAAATCGTTGATATGAATTAAAGATAGTTAGTAAGCTCAATTAAAAAGAACGAAAACTAAGGGACGCCAATGTTACGTCAAGTCACTATTGTTATTGATTATTGATAAGGTTTTCTATCTAACGACCCTTCCCTTAAATAAAAGGCAATTGTCGAGGTTTGATCGACCACTAACCATCGGCACAAGGCCGCATCATTTCACCACTCACTATTGACACGAGATTGTATTGTTTGTTTGGCATACACTATAAAAATGTAGAGCTCTTCTAAATGAGATAAGTTGTAAGAAGTTAAAAAAAACTTGTATTGATCAAAGTAATGATACAAAAACAATGATATTTGATAATATTGAAATTAAATCACTGATCTCCATTGATATCGAGCAAAATAATGACATTAATAAATGTTTATTGATGATCTTTGTTGCACCTAATTGACATTCGATAACTAAATAATATAGAAACCATTAATTCTCATTGATATCGAACAAACAGTTGAGATTCAATATTTACTATTGTTGTTCCTCATTGTACTCAATTGAATAATTAATTGTTTGATAACATTTTTCATTGATTTTCATTGTACATTATTTTCATCTTATTGTTGGGAAAAGGCTGAACAATATTTGCGGAATTATCTTCTTTCCCTTAATGCATAAATTTAAATGGGGTGATGATAATGATAAAGAGAATTAAATCAGACCAAAGACACACAAGATTTACGTGAAAAATCTCTCAAGGTGAGAGGAAAAAACCACGAGAGCGAGCAGCAAATCTTCTACTATGAAAAAGTAGGATACAAAGTTTCTTCTCTGATCTCAGCAGAGGAATACAGAAATAAAAGCCTCAAGAAATAATCTTGGATCTCGTAGAATAATCTCTTTGAAAACCGAGATAGAAGTCAGAAGGATCTCACCGAAATACTAGAGATTGATGAGAAGACTGTAGAGAATTTGTGCCTGAAGTTTCGTTGAAAATGGATTAGAACTCCCCTCCAAACGAAATCCGAAAAACCTTTTCTCTCTCCTAAATTCTCTCTCCTCCTCTCGGCGGCCGAAGCGGCCACGGCTTTTTTTTCTTCTCTCGCGCAGCATCACGGCCTCTCCTTCTCTTCCTTTTGTAACTTTCTCACGTATTGGATTTAGAGTCAAACTCCTATTCCTTTTTTTATTTTATTTCATTCTTGTGGGCCCCGCAATATTTAATAAAGCTCAACAAACTCCCCCTTATTAATTATGCGGATGGCTCCAACAAACCTGCATGCTCCCTGCAGTACACAGTATTCTCTCTAGGTAGAGACTTAGTCATCATATCTGACACATTCTTGTCAGTTTGGATCTTTTGAAGGTAGAATCTCTTTGTTTTGATCTCATCACGAATCCAGTGATAACGCACATCAATATGCTTGGACTTAGAATGAAAACTAGAATGCTTACTCAGATGTATAGCACTCTGATTATCACAATGAACATGATAGTTCTTCTGCTTTAGGCCTAACTCCTCCAAAAATTACTTCATCCACAGAATTTTCTTGCATGCCTCAGTAGCTGCGATATATTCTGCCTCAGTTGTTGATAGTGCAACACATTTCTGTAACTTGGACTGTCATGAGACTGCTGCTCCTACAAATATCATCAAGTAACTAGAAATAGACTTCCTACTATCCACATCAATTGCCATATCAGCATCAGTATATCCCTATAGTACTGGATCAGAGTCACCAAAACATAATCTAACCTTAGAAGTGCCTTGAAGATATCTGAGAATCCACTTAACTGCATCCCAATGATCTCTACCAGGATTTGATAGGAATCGACTGACCACACCAACTCCATATGCTATGTCTGGCCTTGTGTAAACCATTGAATACATCAGACTACCAATCGCAGATGCATATGATACATACTTCATCTTTTGTTTCTCAGCATTATTTCTTGGATATTGTCTAGAACTCAATTTGAAGTGACTTGCAAGTGGTGTTGAAACTGCTTTGGCATTCTTCATATTGAATCTCTCCAAGACTTTCTCAATGTACTTCTCTTAGGATAACCATAATTTGTGCTGCTCTCTAACACGAGTGATCCTTATGCCAAGAATGTGCTTTGCTGCTCCTAGGTCTTTCATGGAAA
>LTAE01005885.1:32473-44936 GCA_001647135.1 Pontederia paniculata | reverse complement strand
TGAGTGAGAGAATTAGGTCATTAGTGCAAAGTATATAATGTATTCCCAAGAGTTTGGGAAGTAACTTTGGCAAAATATTGAGTGAATGTTTTGTGTGATAGAAAGCCTTAGTTCCCCTTTTGCTATTCGAGTGAAGAATCTAGGATAGAAGGGACCAAGAGTTCTTGAGCGATTTGTAAGAGGTTGTCTCCTTGTCCTCGAGCAAGAAAGGAGAAGTTTGTAAGGGAGCCTTCGCCGTTGAAGAAGGAGTTAGTGATCTCCGGAGATCTCGGGTGCGAGAACACCGGAGCGGGGACGTAGGCCAGGAGTTCGGCCGAACCTCGTCAACAAACCTTGTGTTTGTGCTTGTTTGATTTTCTTTCTCATTCCTCTATCTACTTGTTTATATCTACATGTATATGCTTCCGCTAATATAACTCATCGAACACAATTAAAATTAATTAAAAGATTCATACACCAATTCACCCCCCCTCTTGGTGCCATTCCGATCTTTTAGTTCGAACTTGTGATTTTGAGTGTTATGATGAATTCTTCCCTCTTTTACTTCTCCATCTCCCCTCTTATTATGGATAACTAATCTCTCTTATTTTAGGGTTAGATGAAATTTGGGGTTTAATTTCTTTTGGAATAGTGATTATGCATGTATATGACTATTTTACTTAGTGAATATCTTGTTAAATTCTTATGAGATTAGCTACCTTATTTGAGTGACCCTAGGTTGTTAAGTGATGAAAGTTATCTTAATCAACTACTAGATTTGCTAAGTATGATATATGAGTGCTATCTAGAAATATAAGTACCTTGTTTTGTTTCTTGATGCTCATGAATATAAATGCAACTATCGTCAGAGTGAATGCATGAAAGTGTTATTCCATAACCCTAGTTAAAATTATGTTGACTTAAAAGAGGAATGTATGATTATTGGAGTGAAGAAAGAGTCTATTGCATGTTATATCACTACCTCCTTTGCATGATCACCCTAGATGGATTTGAAACACTAGAACACGTCTCTTCTATATTTACTCTCATTTTAGTGTTTAGTTTATTTATTTCTTCGACGTTCGACTTCACTAGTTGCAATTGGTAGCATAGCGTTTTCTCCCCTAACCCTAATCATTTAGATAACTCTTTGAGAACTCTAATTCTAATACTTGGCCGCTTCCCTATGGGATCGATATTTTAGTACTACAACAAGACCCCGTGCACTTGCGGGACGCTTGTGAACCAATATATTTCTAATACAGAAATTGTTTAAAAAATTATTTTAACATGTTTAAGATGATATGAATTTTAATGACTTCATGTAAGCCTAATAAGGATACGTCATACATGAGACCTTAATTTGCATCGTCGGAGGGAAAGAGGCTTAAGCCTAAACAAAGATTTGGTGTGTTGTTTAAAAGAGTTTAAGATAGGGGTGTTCATCAGGTCAGATCAATCCCATGAACCCGACCACCGACCCGACCTTAGTCGGGTCGGGTACGGGTTGAAAAATTCCAACCCGAGTGAACCAGACCCAACCCGGTGATCCGATTTTTATTTTTAAAAACAATAATTTCAATTAATTTAAAGGTAAATTTTAATTTAAAATTTAAAATTTAAAATATATTATAATAAAATATTTAAAAACTTATTTTATGCTTAAAATGAATATTAAATATAATGATTCATACTAAACACTAAAAAAACAAAATAAAAAAATTTGGTCGGGTGACCCGACGATCCGACTCAATCCAACTCGACTTCGGATGGATCGGATTCCCATGCCAAAAGTGGCACGACCCGACCCAAGCCGACTCGACCAAAATTGGTCGGGTCAGTTCGGGTTTCAGTCGGGTTCAACTCGACCTGTGACACCTCGAGTTTAAGACATAGACTCCTTCATGAAATTTTCTATTATCGTACTTTAGTTTTGGTGCCAAATATGATAAGTCGACCTAGAGACATGATCAATTGATATTATTCAGTCTTCATTATATTGTGGGCCTCGATAGAGATATTGCTTTTAGACCCTTGACAATGTTTTCAAAGTAAAGAATTAGTGTATGCTAATTTAGCAAAGTATTCAAAGGCGAAAAAGAGTAGTCTATGAGCCACGTATAAGAAAGCAACTATTATGAAAATAAGGAACATGACGCAAGGGGAAGATTCACCAAAATTTTGTATATAGATGACCATTATATTTTTGAAGTAGAAAAATTTGTTTCGCATACAAAACTATAATTTTCAAGAGTCTAGACATAAGTTGCCTTGACAATAAAGTGAATCTAGGACATAACGAGTTACATGATTGATTGAGAATATCACATATATTTTTGAGCTTACATGAATTCCTAGCGGGCATGACATTCGCGCTAAAGATAGTTGAACAATTGTGCACCCTAACATGTCATATGCTCCTATAAATGAAGTGTGTTTGTACTTGTAGGTCGCCGACTCATTTACCCTATAACAAATAAAGGAAAGCGTAAACATAAGCCCACTATGGACAAGTGGGAGATTGAAAGAATATGCCTAGAGCCGCCCTTCTAGGCATTTAAATTTGTGCGGCCCAAGACGCATAAACATTGTTTCATGCAAGCAAGCGCAGCCACGACAAGCACTAGGTTGCTACACCTTCCTCTATCTCCAACTCTCATGTGGATATGCAGTTACACTGGGCAGTTACACCAATTGTTATATCATGCGGTTACACTAGGTGGCTACATTAGGCGATTAGGCAACTTTATCTCCATAACTATTCTTGGCCTATGAATGGAGGTTGAATCCAATATTTATGGATATGCTTTCAATCAAGAGACTAGTATTTTATGTTATGCAAGTGTTTCATTTTTCTCGTGATTTGTTTTCTTCGCGTCTTAGAAATGTGCCTTCTAGATATTTAAGAAAAAGTTCAATCAAGCTATAATCCACCTGCTTCAAGAGGTATTTCGTGAATCTCATCTCGTAGTTTATACATGTTATAAAATCAGCATTTTCTCATGCATGCATATTTCGTTCACACATCACTCTCCATAAAAAATATTAATTATTGTGACATTTTAGGTTCGAGGTGCCTTACCGCTACAAATGATCTACTTGCTTTTCATGTTTGTGCAATTATAGGTCAATGTCGTATGACTACCTAAGTTTCACGAAACAAGTTTACTTTCACAAAGAAGTTATTTCATTGAAAATTCAATCAGTTTTTTTGTGAATTTCATCCGCATGCCAAAACCTCACATGATTTCAACACAGAAAAAAGAAAATTGTTATCCATGCCTTTTTATTTTTCATAACCAAATTTATTTTCATCCCATTTTAGCACATATCTAGAACTTAAGAAAAATCATAAACATCTTTATTTTAGAAAGAAATTTATTATCCCATTTTAGCAAATAGCCAAAAGAAAAAACATGCATGGATTTAGTTTCAGAGAGAAAATTTAAGATCTAATTTTAGCGCATGGCTCAAAATTGAGAGAAGTACCACGGGCGTACTTCAGTTAAATGAAGAAATTAATTATCTAATCTTAGCACATTGCTAAATTGAAACTCGTCATACATTCCTTTTAATTTCACAAAGAAATTAAATTGTCGTCTAAGTTTAACACATAAACTAAAACCGTCATGCATGCATTGTTTTAGTTTCACAAAGAAATCGATCTAATACCTAAATCACGTAGCTAAATATTGGTAACATACTGTTCATATTTACACATAGGCGTATTTCCATGATGACATATATATATAACAATTTTATTTTGAATAAGCTTCATGCATATATAATTTCACAAAAGGAATTTAGATGATTGCACAATGTCGGTTTATAGAAAAAATTCAATAACAAATACACATATAATATTCAAAATAATACCAGAAATTTATTCTGGAAAAACCTATATTTTCCCTAATTATTTGAACATTAGACGTGCATATACAATTTTACATATAAATTTAGTAATTCCATCACCATTAACAAGTATGAATAATAATAATAATAATAATAATAATAATAATAATAATAATAATAATAATAATAATAATAATAATAATTCCGGCCCTTCCTTGACCTCACCTAGGTGTCTGGCCAAGGTCCATCACATTATTTATTTTTATACGTTAAACAAAATTTTATTTTATTTTACTTTTGCCATGATTGAATTGATTCAGTCCGTAAATTTCCTTTTTGTTAACTGCTTGGTTTCAATTTTTTTCTCAAAAGCTTCTTTTTTTTTTCTGAATTAGCTTCATTTTCTTCTATCATGGTTTGCTCTTCCTTTTTTTTATTTATTTCTCTCTTTTTTCCCCTCCCTTTCCTCAAAATCTCCTCCTTCTTATACCATTATTTTTTCACTCCATAATCCCATATTTAGTTTATTTTGTGCCATACAATTATTAACACAACTTTTTTCTAGCATGATTCTCTACCAATTTTCTTATATTCTTTTCTTTTGTTTTTCAATCTTATTTTCCTCCATTTTTACCTTTCTATCGATTTATATAATCTCCTCCCACCATTTCTTTATCCCCTTCTTCTTTCAATCATTCCCTTCTTTTTTTTTTCTTTCATTTTTTTCGAATTTTCACTTTATTAAAAAAATTGATGGAGCTGGTTCAACTGATCCAACGGTCGGTTCTTTCCATTTTCCACATTAAACCCGGTTTAATGTTGGCCGGTAGGCCAGCCCCAATTGACAACAAAACTGAACAAATATACCCAGCGGATTGGATTTGTAGCAGGGGGAGGGAGAAGTCCGAGAGGTCGACGGCTTCCATGGGAGGAGACGACAACGACGACAAGGGGTTGCTGTGGAGGTTCCCGGTGGTGAAGTCCAAGGACCTCGGCAAGCTCGGCCCCGCCATCGGTTACGGCGCCGGCTGCGGCCTCGGTTTCGGCATTGGACTTGTCGGAGGTCAACCTTCATCTTTCCCTCTTCTCCTTTTTCGCTCGTTGTTCTTACTGTTCTTAGGACTCCCTTCTTTTGACGCTTCTTGTCTAATCCGACTGCCGAGCGTGCATTCTTGCTGCAACTGGATATGATCATGAGTTCATGATGAAGAATAATGAAGTTAAAGCATAAAGTTGCAATCTTTTCTTTGATATATTCCAGTTTCCTGTAAATCTAACAGTGTAACCTCAAAAAGTATAATCTGAGAGATTGTGTCTACTTCTCTGCATGTTGATTGAATTCTTAATGAGCGAGGAACGATGCTGAGTGTGTAATTTGTTCAAAATTCACTCTCTTATTGGCATGGTCTGTTCCTTTTTGTAACCATAGCATTCGAAAATCCAGAACTAACTGGGTGTCTTTATTTGATTGCTAAAAAATAATGGTAAAGGGAAAGGTGTAAAATTTGTTTGAACGAAATGTGGAAATAATGACTTATGATGTCAAGAAGTTTAGTGCTCCTCTGAGATTAGGTTTTGTACTTTCTTTTATTTATTTATCATGTTTTGTTTGTCTATTGAACTCTAGTATTAGAGTTTCTTGTATGCATTACTATGCTATATTGATGCTCTTCTGTGATCCATCTCATCAAACAGGAGCTGGATTTGGAGTTGGCCTCCCTGGTTTGCAGTTTGGATTTGGTATTGGTGCTGGATGTGGAATAGGCATAGGTTTTGGTTATGGCCTTGGAAAAGGAATTGCATACGATGAGAATCGTAGATATTCAAATGTTGGCAAGCTATTTCGTGCTGCGCGGAATTACTCAACAGAGTAAGTGTGTTTCAACTTTTAAGTGATTTGAAAGGATTTGCAATCATAGTTTAAACCTTAAAAATATGGGCATTGTTCAATTTTTCTGCTTGCCTTCGGAATTTAGCAATGTTTCTTACGGTGATCTATAGTTCTTGGACTTTTACTATATAAAAGTGCTCTAATAGTTGCCAAGCTGTGTACTACTTTTTGCATCATAAATTATCTGGACAAGCTAGCACTCATTTGATTTCGCATAAACCCTTCATAATGGAGAACAGCTTAGTTCATGTTAAGCCAATGATTATGATGCCTTTGGGCATACCGGTGTGGTTCACACATGTTCTTGCGAGGGATAATGTTGCACTATGGGTAATAAATTTTAAGAAAACTTGTTTTATCTAACTTGCTGAGGAATTTCTTGTCTTAATATTTCTTCAATTAATTGGTTGCTACGATTATATTTTCTTTTGACTTCTGGGCCTTCATTTTGATCAATGAGTTTTTATAATGCTTATTTTCATGGAATATGGCTTGGTTCACACGTCGAACAGGCAGACATTATCTGAAGTGTTTCTCTGATTTTTCCAGGAATCAGATTGATTCCCTGGTTGAGGAAGTCATTGAGAACACTAGGAAGTTGATCAAAGCAACTACGAAAGAGATTGAGAAGTGGCGGTGAAGGAGTAAGAAAGCTATCTATTGATGTACATGGATTGAAGGTTCTTGTCTTAAATGATCAATATAGTTGATATGTGAATCACACCGGTATTGTTGGCTATAGTAGTTTGGTTATATTGGCAACTCAAAGCTAATTTGTTCTTCCCTTTGTCGCAGCCGATGTCGATGTCCAATCTAATCTCATGCGCGGTATATATGTTTCTAAAAATGAAAATACTTTGATGTCTTGAAAAGATTTGTACTCCATTCAGATTAATGCATGAACAGCCACTATCATAGGGGAAACTGGAGGTCAACTGGAACATGTTATCTGGATGGATTCGGATCCACCTATGACGACTAGGCAAACACCATGCATATCATTGCTGCATCAATTTATTGTGTTTTAAGTTTCTAACTACAATTTAAGATGAGGAATCAACGTAATGTTCACAACTTTGAATGTAGAAAGGCATGGAAGCAATGTGCTGCCATTTGTTATTCATATGCTCTAATCCAAAACTAGCTAGATTAGAGTTCGAAAGTTTGTTATCTCAGTTTTCTGTTACAATTTTTTTGCCTGTGCAGGTTGATTGTTACATAATTATCTACTCATTTCTGGAGGCCAATAAAATTTTGACTGCATGGTGTTTTCTACCAAGCCTACATGCATATGCACTTTGAATCAGTTGAGATATAAATGGTTGGCCTTGCAACATTCAAAGTCCTATCTTAGGTCATGGTGTTGATAAATCTTATGATTTTTTTCATAAATGTTAGATAATCGATCATTCGTGCCATTTCTCATCCACATTTGTATTACCTGCACCTTTCATAAGGTTGTATTTCTCAATCACCAACAACTATTTAGGTAATGCAGTGAACTCTCATATAAAGAAATTTTATTAAGAAGTCACTTACATCAATTAGTTAATGCACGCCTCTTATTTATTCTTTAAAATATGATTTTATTAAGCATGTGTTTGATTTATTTGACTAGGCTTTGTTTGGGTATTTAAGTTAGGATGGGGAGGGAGGGAAAAGGGAAAGAAAGATGGGAAAAGAAGGGGTGAGAGATGTTATAAATTTTTTGTTTGGATAGAAAGGAGTATGATAGGAAAGTTATCTTTTAAAGAGACTATTTTACCCTTATAAAATAAAATAATTAAAAAAATTAATAATAATTAAAATTAAGGGCAAAATCGTCAAAAAGATCAATTTCACGAATTTGGTGGAATAAGTTTTAGGTGGTTTTGAGGGGTTCAAATCCTCTTTTTGTTTTTTGAAACTTATCCAAACATGAGATGAGTTTACTAATCTCATCTCATCCCTCCCCACCCTTTACGTTAATCCAAACAGAGCCTAAGGTGATGTTTCATTGGTTAATGGACGGACCATGACTAGAAGTTAGGGGGAGCCAAGATATCAGTACGAGTATTGAGGCGTAGATATTAATATACTTTTAAAAAAATGTTAAAAAATATAAGAGAAAAGCTAAAACATAATGATTATTAACATTTTTTAAAATTAGTCTTATAAATGGTTAAAACACCTTTAAATTAAATTACTATTTTATATATTTAAATATATAAACCAACACCAAATCAATACTATAAATTTATTTTTATAGAAAGAATAATTTAATATATATTAAGAGATATTTTACTGACTATAAAAATTGAAGTTATAAATAATAAAAAATATAGTATTATATTAAAAAATAACCTTAATAATAATCAAAATTTTCTTCTTACCACTATCATTTTCAACTTTTTTTTTCTATTATTTTCATTACCTGAAAAGTTTTATGTTAAATTATATACTTTGAATTAAAAACTACCATGTTTTTTTATTGATTCAATTGATTAACTATTGAAAGGAGCCAATTTTATGCATATCTATAATTAAATAATTAATTTAAAAATAGGAGGAAATATCTAATTAAGTAATTAATTTGATTTATTACTCATCAATTAAAATGGGTCAAATTTATTACTATGCATATACCGAGAGATTTTTTTCCATGAATGTGTATACCATGCAACATACATATGCTTTTAAAATTTAAAATACAATAAAATTCACTATTTTATATGTATGTCTGTGTGTGTAGTTAAATAGTTAAATATCAAAATGTTGGGGAGCCTAACCAAAAGCTAGGTTTGTCTCTTGGATTTAAGGTTTAATAAAGATAATTATTCCAATTAGTGAAATAATTTATCTCTCGAAAATTCACTATTTATGAGGTTTTCAACTTTTTTTTTTCTAAACATCAAGTGTGCCTTTGTCATTGTTGTTGGATTAAAGTGGAAAAAACTTATATTCTATCTTCTATCCTTTAACGAAACATGGTCTTAAAAGAACAAAAATGACATCGATCTGGAGATCAAATTTCATCATACGATCAATTTCATCAGCAAATTTGTGAATTAATCCATTCAAACACGTGATCATGTAATTAATTTTAAGATGCGATTAATTCCATCAACAAAATTGTGAATGAATCCCATGCAAACACGGCGTTGTTAATTCATTAATTAATTGATCTAAATGAGAATATCAAATCAAATCATATCTGAGTATCTAAACCAATTTAGAATAAAAAAACTTCAAACAATCAAATCATATAAACTTGTAGAAAATATGAGAAAACGAGGCGAATTACGAGATCACCCTTTTCATTCTAGGGTGACGGAGGGATTACACCGTTCGAGCTTTTGTTTCATACTTTTCTTGAAGGTATGGCGAAAGTAGCAAACTTTTTTTTTCTTTTTATTTTGATTCTCATAGATAGAACTTACATGCCTCGGAAATAAACATGTGCATGATAAAATGAAACCCATAGTAGAATCACACTTAATATAGAGGTATCTTATAGTCTAGTTTCAAAGGGAACAATCCAAACATGCATTAATAATTAAGTTACTAAGTAGATCACCATCAACAAGTGGCACTGCATTTTCTGCATGCATGCATGCATGATGATGATTATGATAAGATGTGCTCAGAATAAATTCTTGGCACCGGGATCAGACTTGACTTCGTAGCCGAGATGAAGTGCAGTCTGATCTGAGTAGTGGGGAGTTGCCTCCAACAAGTTGACATGGTAATAGTTTCTTGAATCAAATGTTGGAAGGGTGCCAAATTCCGCACCTGCGGACTCCAAACTTGCTTGTTGTGCTCGCTCGTTCTCTGCCACCTGTGAAATCATTAAGTAAAAGTAGACATTATACATATATAACAATGTCTGGGCACATGCATGAGCATGACAACATATTTGAACTCACCATCCATATATAAAAGAAGACATTAGTGGATAATAATAAAGTCTGAAAGGTATGACATAAGAGAATTGATTAAGTGAGCCTTCAGTAGAGGGTCTTATATAATTAGTTGAGTATATCAATAAGCTACAAGATCTTATTGACAACATTGGATATGATCACCTCTTTTAGAAGCCTACGTATTCCATTGAAATCAAGATGTACAATTTTAGGGCACCAAGAAATGCTCTCGATCTTCTCATTTGGTTCAATCTTAATATTATTTTTTTATGCACTTGGGCCTTTAATTAATTGAATTAATTAGATAGTAATAGCTTTCTGATCAATATTAACAGCGATATATATATATATATATATATATACTAGTCTATTAACTCGTGCAATGCATGGATATTTAATATAAGTATATGAATTATCTCAACTCAATTANGACAGATATATATATATATATATATATATATATGTATAAGGAGCATTTCTAGACTTAACTTCGAGCATGCATTCACAAAAAGTTTCACATATTTCTTGAAGCTATTTTTCAAATCACAGCTAATTTTCTTACCTTGGCTCGAAGGTACGTGTTGTCATTTTGAAGCTCAGCTTCCTATTGAACACGATGATAAAACATTAGATAATTGATAAAACACAATTCAACAAATATCTAAGATTGCAAATCTATTAGAGCTTACTCTCTTCTGCATGAATTCAATCTCTGCAAATAGTAGCTCGTGCTGACAGAAAACGTTAAAGAAGAATTAAGAGTAATGAACATATATACATATGTAATTGCATATTGTTGTTGGCATCAGAGATAAATAAGAATTAACAATTAATTCTCCAAGTACAACGTTCTATTGGCTAGCTAGTTAGAACAGTGTTGAACTTAATTAATCAAAAGGGTAAGGAGATTATTTAGATGAAACTTTTGACTCATTGAATTAACCATGTTATATGTAATCAACTATGGCATTATATTCAATTACCTTCTTTGATCTGATACGTGTTATGCCTCTTTCAAGACGACTTTCCAGTTGCTTAAGTTCCTTTACACTCGCCGAACTCAAAGACTCGCCCATTAAGTGCCTAGAGAAAAATAAGTGAAAACTTGAGTTGGGACAATACCTAGAGCTTAGTCAAATAATTAGTTCTAGTTTTTTTCTTTTCATATTTAAAGAAGTACAAGGAACATATAATGGAAAAAAGAAAGCAAAGGCAAATGATGTTATAAATAATTCACTTATTAGCATTTTGCAACATCTGTATTTGGTGGCGCATCTTTGCCGCTTCTTGCTGATAGTATTGCTGCGAGGACAATGAAACAAGGATAATTAGAAGTTGGAGTTCAGTGTTTGTTTAACTAATGGCTTCGCTAACATACATGTTATTTGTTATTATCCACAAAAATCACCATAATTTAGAAGTTATTATCTCCCAAACAATAATGTATTATATTCATGGAAAATAAATAATGTACCTGTGAGTTGGTATCTATGATGCAAGTTGAGGTCGACGTTCCAGCACAAGCCTTCTTATACTTCTCAATTGTCGATTTTATGCTAAATAGTCATTTGAATAATGGAACATAGTTAGAAATAATAAACAGAATATATAAGAAGATATCATTATTATCAGGATTTCATCATACAGGTCATGATGATGATGATGATGATGATGATGATGATGATGATGATGATGATGACAAATATAGCTAATATTTACATGCGGTATTTTTTGGTAAGTGTTGGAAAACTTGTAACAATTAACTTAAAGAAAATAACTTTTACTGATTGGGAGGAAAATCTTTCATTTGAAGTTTTGGCAAGTAGATCAAAGGAACTGATCTACATTGCTTATATGCATGCACAGACACATCAAATGCAATTGTTATGGAAGATGACCAACAAAGTAATATGACGAAACTTATGTAAGAAAGAATATACAGCATTCGAGACTATCATCTGTTGAGTTGATCGAAGCCATTGACGTATTGGTTCTTATTATTGTGAATATATATTTAAGTTTCATGGATGTGTAGTTAATTTTTTATTTAAATATCAGTCGAAGTATTCAGTAATTGAGATCAGTACTGAAATAAGCAATCAGCTTTTCTATATATCCCAAAGATTAAAGCTATATTATTCAAAAGATAACTAGTTATATTAAATTTGATTTCAAGTATTGAATCTTTTATCGACACATATACGTTAAAGAGTGATTTTAAACACTCGTTAAACTCTATGTATATATGAGTTCCATTGAATTAACATGAGCGGGTTTTAATGACATAGATTCTATTATTGTAATATAACTTTCTTTTTAATTCGACAGGACTTATCTCCAAAAGATGCCACCCTCAATTGGGATTTTATTTGATTAATTTCACAATATTAATCAACTAATATTAGACTATTCGACATTCTATATCAACTAATGAATAGAAGAGCCATTATAGTTTCGTCCCATTTTTCATCTTCTCCCATAATGTTGTCTTTCACTCGCCCATATATACATGCTTGCCTTTTGAGTTTAGACCATCCATTCCTCGTATAACAAAATTTGTTAAATTAATTGTGTTACTAACAATTTTTAAGCTAACGGGAAAAACAATATCTAATGCTCTCCTTTATGTGTGAATTGTTGATAATTTTGGTCTAGCCCAAAACTCAATACATAAAATACTAAAAAAAATAATTTTTAATACTAGCTTTATTATGTTTAAACTCAAAATATCTAATTCTAATATGATGTTAAATTATATATGCTACCAATAATTTTAAAAAATTAAATACATATATATATATATATATATATATATATATATATATTTATATTAATATAA
>LTAE01005885.1:15824-28377 GCA_001647135.1 Pontederia paniculata | reverse complement strand
TCTCTCTCTCTCTCTCTCTCTCTCTCTCTCTCTCTCTCTCTCTCTCTCTCTCTCAAGTTGGAGCAGCACGTCATGAACTTGTCACGTGAGTTGGCATAGTTCATAAATGTGCGTCCAAATTTGGGTCCAACATCCAGGCCGTAGATGTAATGGGCCGAGAGCCTGATTAGGAATTGGACATGGGGACCAGTTCAAAAGGTTTTATTTATATTTCTCCTTTTTTTTTTCCTTCATTTAGTGCTATATTTGGTCTCCATGTGTCGACTGTGTTGTATTTTGCCAGCTTCCAAAGTTGAATGGAATATTGTTAAAGGCATGCATTATGATTATTATATAAAAAAGAGCTATTCAAGTAGAAAGAAGAGGTTAGATACATGTGGAGTCAATCCAAATTTTGTCTTGGTTAGATATGACATCTGGGTTTCCCCTTGAGGTCAGGATATATGTAAGGCTAAATCTTGCATTATACAACATTCTTATTCTTGGTAAAATTTGTGTATATGTGTAGGTTTTTTTTTCAGGTTTGGAACAATTAGGCTTCATTAGTTAGAGAGCATATACTATATGCTACAATTGTAATGATTTCTTAATTCTCCATAAATGTGGAAAGAAACAGATGTGAAAGCTTTAGAGTACCAGAGGAGGAACTCTAATAGATGAATACCAATTGTATAATTGGCTCACCCGCACACTAATAAGATAGCAAAGTGGATCAAATTTTCATTTTATATGCTTTCAAGTTTCAACTGTACTTTTTTTTAGTTAACTAGTTCATAAAATATATGATGAAAGTTAGCTAAGTGATCAAGAAATGTCATTCATGGTAATACAAATATGATGGGTTACACAATATATATGTATAGCTTGAATCATCTAGTAGTTTATGCTATAAGAAATGAATCATATGTTGTATTTGAGTTGCTCATGTTAAAATAAGTCATAAATAGTTATTTCATGTAATCCCCCAACGTGTATGCAGCTATTTATCTGTATCTTTTTCCTCCAATTAACCCTGGCTTCTAAAGAATCAGGCTGAAACATGGTTCCTATATATCTTGATGCACATGGCTTGTATATATAAGCAGGCTTCTCTAATTTGAAAGATTCCTGTGATCAAACCAAGTTAGTGGGTCTGAGTTCCTTGAAGAGCTAGTACTTTTTAATTTAATTTTTTGAGTCATGAATTTGGAAAATTTTCTTGACCATCAAAAAATTATGATAAAAAAAAAATTAGAAGACGATTAGTCTTACGTCCATCTTAGCTCATCATGGCACACAATTAACCATGAGCCTTGCACCTTTACCTTAATGCACAGTCGTTGTTCCATCCTTGTCAAGATACATATCTGGGTAGATATGGACCACATCACATCCACACATTCGCACTTTGTTGGCAGGTAAAGTTTTAACCATTGGGGGGCAAATGAACAGATTCATTTGTTACAATCTTTCTACAAATTTGGATAGTCCCCTTTCCAAGTGTCCAAAATCCATCTACAAGATTTTTCTACCGAATGAGGATCAAAGGGGGACGTCCAAGAGAGTCACAAGTTCATCTTTCCTATTCGATATTGAAAGGTTGTAAGATTAAGACTTGAGGGGCCTTGGATTGAATTCAATAAAATGATGGATTCTGATGTTCATTGTTAAGTTACGTATGTTCTACACTGGCTTGTTAATTTTCCGGAGCAAATAATATATGTAGTACTCATCTAATTTCCAACAGTGTATAATATTTTGTTTTCTTCTTTAATCCTAGTGTATCACTAGCATTCATTTTTCTTGGTCGTGCACAAGTCACCGATTAAAATCTCGATCTACCATGAAGTTTGATAGTGACGGACGAGACTCCCAACAAATTATTCTAGCATACACAAAATCAAATTTGAAAGAAGTTCACTCTAGATCCATTAATAGTAGTGTCTTCATTCGATAAATAAATTTTGGACAACATTAAGTTATCGTATTGTGTTGTGAAATATTTTTTTGGCAAATAAGTATGTTCTAACTCTTATTATCATGATTGATAGTCAATCCGACATTCAAAAGCTGATTAGAGATATGATTTGATCATGATCGTCAAAATGAAGAAAAAATTGAGTTAGTTACAATCACCTCTCTATAAATATATGAATTATGTTATGAGATTCATCTAATCTCTCATACGAGTTCTCTCCTCTCTGAGTATAAGTTCATCTTGGTCTTGATGTGGATAATCTTTAGGAATCACGCTTGTGATTCTCGGAGGGTAATCAAGGCGGAGGACGCTCCGATCAATCTCTTTGGGGTGAGAACTTCTCAATTATGAACTAAGTTATTCTATGTTAATTGATAGATCTTAGAGCACATGATCTCGATAAGGAAAGAGTTTTCTTATATTCATATGAGATCTAATTTCTTTTAGAGGTATTAGAGTCAAGTCTAGAATTATGATTTAATATTGATTAATTAGATTTATATTTATTGTAAAATGTTTACATGAAATTAATTTTAAATTTCAAAAAAAGAAAAAAAATTGGATGGTCTAGGTGTGCCCGTGCTCGACTTTAGGCACCAGGCACCGGGCGCACATGAGTGAGGCTAGCGCGGGCAAACAACGTGCGTGGTTTGCTGCAGGACGTGAATGAACGCCGCGCACGACCTGCACGCTAGCAACTCCACATGCAGCCTGCACACGGGCGAACACCGCGTGCAATCGGGGCTCCGACGTCTTGCAATCTGGCGGCGGATGTTGCCGATCCCGATTTGATTGAGCCAAGTTCGGTCTGATCGAACTAAAGGTAAAAAAAGGGCTGGCACATTTTGAATGAGCCTAAGGCCCAAACTGCAAATTGTTGCAGTTTTTACTTTTTTTAATAGGTTCAAATATTCATTCAATTAATTTTGAAATGTCCAAAAAAATTGGATAATAATTTTACATTATTATTTAAAATTCTAGATGCTTTTTAAATAATTTAAAATTCATTAAAGATGAAACATTGGGGATAATTATATTTTAAAGGTGTTTAAAATTAATTGATCATATAAAAAATTATTTTAAAGTTAAAATCATTACTTAATTTTGTGATATTGTACATGGTCACATTAGAATTATTAGTTGTAATAATTCATAAAATAATCATGTGATGAAATTGATATTTATCCCAATTTCAAATGCTAATATTTATTTTTATACTTCAATATTACATTTTAATAATTGCATACGATGCTTAATGTAAAATTAGCATTAATACATGAGTACAATAAATTTTCTTGAAATACTAAGTTTATAAAGGCGAGGTTGTGAACCTCAAACGTAGTTATTCATCAATAGAAATTAGTAGAATTATGGATCATTGTGATTATTTTTGTCTATCTTATTGAAGAATAGTTTTTGCCGATATTAATTAAATGAAACATTATATTAATTTTTCATATTATTGGGGGCTAATATGACTTTTATTTCATATTCTTTAGATTGATGGGTCAAACTAAGAATATTAAGCTTATAATTTCTTAAAATACTAAGTTTATAACGGGCTAGGTTGTGATTCTCAAATGTAGTCGTCCATAAAAAAAGAATTAGTAGAACTATGAATCACATGTGATCACTTTTGTCCATATTATTGGAGAATAGTTCTTACGAGAAATAGTTTTAAAATTTCTTATAAAATTTGATATAAATGAAATGAAATATTATATTTAGTTTTCCCATCTTATTGGAGCTTAATATGATTTGTATTTCATATTCATTAGATTGATGAGTCAAACTTAGAATACTAAGCTTATAATTGATGAGATTGTGAACTTCAAATGTAGTCTTTCATTAATAGGAATTAGTAGAATTATATATGTAATTATTTGTGTCCATATTATCGAAGAATAGTTCTTGCGAGAAATAATTTAATTTTTTTAAATATTTGATGTAAATGAAATGAAATATCATTTTGATTTTGTCCATATTATTGGGGGTTAATATGGTTTGTATTTCATATTTGTTAGATTGATGGGTTAAGCTTAGGCGATATGTATTATTATATCTTGTTATGATGCATAATACAAGTCGGAGACTAAAGTATGATTAAGAATTCTAATTGTTAGCATTGGAAAAGAATGATTCTCCTATCTTGTAAATTGTTTCACTTAGATCATGTTAGGGTGAAGTGAATAATTTGTAAGCACCCCAATTCTCACTATAACAGAAAAGAATAATCTTTTTATATGAGAATTCACAAAACTAGTGAAAACTACTATTAAATAAAAGTTTAAATTTAATGATATTTATGTAAGCATGATAAATATTTAATATGATATTATTTTAATTTATTAGATCAAAATGTATGTTTAGCCCAAAATATCACCAAATTGATGGATCAACACAAATTGACTGGTCCAAATTTCTTTCAAGCCCTAGTGAATTCCAATGACATATCTTCATCGAATATCAATTCACTTGAATCGATATCATTGATCTTTATATGTTTTATTTGATTTTTCACATAAACAATTTGTCTTCTATGAGTTCTTGATTCTCGATTTTAATTATTATTTACTTTATTGCATCACCCATTCATTCTCCATTATCCCCTATTTAATACGAGGAGATTTATGGAGGAGGATGAATCACAAGATGAGGAGGGCTGCCCCTCATTCTCCCTTATATGAACAAAGGAGATAGAATGAAAATGAGGGAGTGCCTCCCTCCATTTTTATTTTTTAAAATGTGAAGGATAAAATGTAAAAAAAATTGAATTAATGAAAAATGTGACAAAAGATATAATTTGACGGTGTATAGAAAGTATATGGAGAAGTTTGAAAACTTTTTTAATATGTGTGTGAGTGCATGTGCGTGTGTGCGCGTGTGGTGTGTGACATACCGAAAAACTATGCTCGAAGATTTTTTTAATCTTCGTATCTTTCTTTTACTCGTTCCATTTTCATAACTTTATTGACAAGTATATAATAAGTAAAATATTGAGTCCAGATATGTGTAATTTAACATAAACTAGACAAACTTAAGCATAAAAAGAGCAAACCTGATGAGAATTACCAAGGATTAATGTACTATATGAAGACATAATTAACTAGTCTCAGATCTAGTGACTTACGAATACTTGGTTATTGAGATTTCCATTCCACTCATCAGTCATCTGAAAAGGGATATACTTTTTGGGTGTGTCCACCCAGGGAAGGGTTACTAAAACAGGATCCATTTTGTTGATCAACATAAAAGCTGCACTAGATATTTGGCAGTTAATTAATTGCTTTCATTTAGCCCTCTACTGAATTGACTGAGTTTTTTTTCTCTGCAGGCCAAAGAAGCAAATGGCAGAAACTAATTTAGTCCAAAAGAGAATATAACTTCACAAACCAGTTAGTATTGGACAAGTAGCCATGTGAGGTGGAATTCATATGCTACCTAGATTCTTTCAAGAGATTGAGGAGAATCTCTTACTATGTGCACTTCCCCCACAAGTGCTTGCTCCACAAATATGAGATCACAGCACAATCAATAAAGAAAAGTGACTTTCTGTGAAAGTAACAAAGCTGGTTGAAAACCTTTTCCACCTTCTGCCCAGTTCATGTATATATAAGAGGCAACTGAAAGGCTCCAGATATCATACATAGCACTAGTTTAGAAAAGTAACATCTCACTGACAGTAGGAAATTAAAATGAGAGTCTTGATTCATATTGCATTGTGAAAACGTAACAGAATGGAAATGGACACACAAAAGTGATTGAACAAATATGTGAAATTATGCAAAAAAAAACTTTCCAAAGATCCAGTTTTTCAACTGAAAAAATTGAGGGGATTTCTCATTTCTTAACTCCTGGAATTCTGCTCTTCGATATTTCTGGCTCTTAACTTGAACTTGGACATAAATATGATACATCTAACCTGGATGATAGATTGACAGAGGCCTTGAACTTGAGCAGTCTAAAGTGATGCACTTTTGTGTTGCCACCAAATATATTAAAGAAGAGAGTAACAGATAAAATCATAAAAAGGAAAACGTTTCTAGAATAGAGGCAACAGTTAGACATTAAAACTTTATGGAAATCGATAACTAGAAGCATGCATTCTCAATGTTTAAGAAAACAGTAATGCAACGTTGCAAAGGAGTCAACTTAATTAGGGTAGAAGAACATTTCAAACAAATTTGGGTAAGAACTTTGAGACCTTTTATTTTTTTCGATAACTAGAAGTTTGAAACCTTTGAACTATCTGAAAACTATTAAAAAATATACAGAAAACATAACTGCCTCATAAAGAAGTTATTCCGATCGAATGACTCGTTTCGAAACCATTTGGTACTGTACATAGCAATCAACAACATCTTGAGAAAGCTGAAGTGGATCAATAGAATAGAGCAAGTGTTATATATGCAGACCCGTTATGGTGCAATATATAACTGTGAAGTATACTATTCATTTTCAGCTATACTATTCTATGCCTGAATGCAGCTCGTAGAGTTTGCACATCATTCAGTAATATGCATGGTTGCAACTGTTTTTTATGCCAAGTACACGTTCAATAAATAAATAAATAAATATATAAATGTATATATAGCTACTGTCTAAATAGCATATGTCTGAACCAAAAAAAATGTAACTTTGGTTTAAAAATTTGATTGCGGAGAGAAAAATGTTTTAGCAGTCTATTTATCTAAAATTGTTAGAAGTAATTTTTTGTGCCCTACAAATACAACACTATAAATATCCTCAATGGAAATGACAGACATGGAGTTCTTATAAGGCATGCCTTTTGCTTATATTACTGGGTAAGGGCAGATCATCAAATAATTCTAGGCATGTTGTTAATTAGCCATCCATTTGATCTGCATGACTTGTTAATGCAACTTTTGTAACACCCTTAAAAGCTTCTCCAAATACTTATTCGGATTCGCTCTTGGAGACGTTACTCATACTTATCTTGACTGGACTTTGAACTTTTGTGTGGTCAACAACTTGTACACAAATGCAGAATTCACATTAAAACTTTACATTGCGAAAAACTTAATCATATAAATAAGGACTGATGTCAAATACTTTATGTTACAATTCTATTGATTCTCATGTAGCTAGATCTAATCCGAATCATGTGCAATTGTCTTGTGTTGTCATGAATATCATCGTCATCCACGTCATCATTATTATTATCTAGTCATGTATGCCTGCAGGACCCAGATGCAGGGGGAGGAAAATCTCTCGTAAGCTTTTTACCAATATGTAAGACTCATATAGGGTGGAATAAATAAATAAAATGCTGGGAATAAAACCTTTTACCTTGCTCGTGAGAAATTTGTATATAATCAGAAAACATAAAACATAAACATTTATATTCAAAATACAAGCAGTTATATCATTTATGCATCCAACACTTTATTCTTTAGCTTTTGGACCATCTTCATCCTATATGACTTTCTTTTACTTTTGCTTTCTTTATTCTTTCTTTCTTTCTTTCTTTCTTTCTTACTTTCATTTTTCTTTGTTTTCTTTCTTACTTTCATCTTTTTTTAATGTTAACATCATCATCATCATCATCATCATCATCATCAGTGGGTGAAGAGCTCTTTTTGAGTTAAGGGTACTTTCATGCTGCATGGCATTAGTGATTGTACGGATCACGAGCAGATTCATTGCACATGTATGGGAGAGGACCATGCAACTGGAACAGTGGTCACGCAGTGATTTAGAGTCACGTGGCCCGGGGTTCCATCCCCTTGTCCCTCTCATCGTCATCCTCTTGTTTCTCCCGATTTGCAATCAGAACATGGAGTCTCGCCAATCACATATTTTATCTTTCTTAATCTTTCTTATCTTCCATTAGCTCTTCATAGCATTTCAACATTATTCATAACTTTTCATTAACGTTCATAACATCATGCATGCATCATCATCTTTTCGAAAAATGGGTTGTGTCGGGCAAAGACACGGACCATTTTCGATTCTATAAAAACATATCTTCGAAGCTTCCAAACACAGTCTGCGTCAGGGTGCAACACGGTATGCGTTCTTCGTGCTTGATTCATTCTTGAACTCGACGGAGTGCAATCTTCATTCATCTTGGCGCGGTATGTTTTCTTTGTTGACACGACCAGTTGTGATTATATTAAATCTACAGAGTTCGTCATAGTCCGGTTCAACAGAACACAACCTGACTTATGTCTTCTCGTTCTTACGACTAGAACACGGTCCGAGTCTGAGTAGAACACGACTCGTTATAATAGCGCTAGGGTTCCATCACGTCCGCTGTGGAGCATGGCCCGTGTCCCAGAGGGCACGACCCGTATTCGCGCACGAGGTGTTCTTTGTCAGGACACGGTACGCATTCGGCTAGGGTTTCGCATGATCTGCCGCCAGCACACAACCGTGTCTGAGCATAACATGGCTGGTGCTGACGCGTGGCACATCTTCTCCGGTGAGACACGGCCCACGTCTGGGCGACACGGTCCGCGCTCAGTGGTCCTTCTCCGTCGGCGGTGCAACACAACCCACGTCTTTAGGACGCGGACCATGTTCATCTGACCGTCATCATTAATTTTCTATATATGTCTTTCATGTTGTAGAATAAAATAAATCTTTAAAGGGGTGTCCTTATGACATGAAGATCTATGTTCTTAATTAGGGCTTTACATCAAACTTAAGGAAGCATGCTTCTTCTTCTTTTATCATGAATAAACATATCAAAGACATGTAGAGCAACATGCTTAATTCTTTACTAATCTAGAGCATGATTTATATCAATAAACCTTAGCATAAAACATGATCTTCTTTTCTTTCATGAAAATATTAACACAAGAAGAGGTAGATAATCTCATCTCTCATATAAACCCTAAGGGTTCTCCTTACATACCTCTTTCGCTTTCCTTAGGTTTTTTTTTATTATCCTCAGACTTTAAATCCTTCTTATTCTTTCTCCACGTGGATCTCCTCTGCTTCTTCTCCTACATTATCCCTCAGATATGAGGCCATGAGAGAAGAGAGAATAAAGATAAATTATTTTTGTCATACCTTAGGGGAAGAAGGAGAGAAGGAGAGAAGGGAGAGGGAGAGAAATCCTTCTGACGACTTGAGGAAAAATTATAAGAGTTTGAGATTTCTCCTCAAGGCTTAGTGGTATTTATAAGGATAGGTCTAGGGTTTAGTTGGAGTTGGATTTGAATATAAAATTCTAGTTTAAATTCAAATTCGTGTTTAAATTTAAATCACATCTTTTTCCTTATTTTCACTTCTTTTATTTTCTTTATTTTCTTTTCCTTTCCTTTATTTTTCTTTCATTTTTATTTTTAAAATTATGGACTCAACGATCTATTCGATCAACTCTCCGAAGCAACTGTATTTTCAAAGATTTATTTGAGGAGCGGCTACCATCAGCTCAGTACAATCGAGGAGGATGTGCCAAAGACGACGTTCAGGTCTAGGTACGGGCATTACGAGTTCCTTGTAATGCCATTTAGTTTGACCAATACTCCAGCGACATTCATGGATCGTATGAATCGGGTCTTCAAGCCGTATCTTGATCAATTCGTCATTGTGTTCGTCGATGACATATCTATTCCTCGAGTCCAGAAGAGCATAGAAAGCATCTTCGCATTGTATTGAAGACTTTACGGAGTCATCAGTTATTTGCAAATTTCTCAAAGTGTGAATTCTGGCTAAATCAGATTATGTTCCTCGAACACATCATATCGAAAGATGAAATTTTTGTAGATCTGGCCAAAGTAGAAGCTGCAATAAACTGGGAAAGGCCAAAGAATGCAATAGAGATAAGAAGTTTCCTTGGATTGACAAGCTACTATCGATGGTTTATTAGAGACTTTTCCAAAATAGCCTCTCCACTTACAAATCTGATGAAGAAGGAAGTGAAGTACGAATGGACACAACAATGCGAAGACAACTTTCAGAAACTGAAGACCAGACTCACCACAACACCGATACTCACAATTCCGACTAGGAGTGGAGGTTACGTGGTGTACTCTGATGCATGCGGCATTAGTTTAGGATGTGTTTTGATGCAACACGACAAGGTGGTGGCCTATGCTTCAAGACAGCTGAAGAAGCACGAGGTGAACTATCCCACACACGACCTGGAGCTAGCAGCGGTCGTGTTTGCATTAAAAATATAGAGGCACTACCTTTATGGTAAAGAATTTGAAGCTTTCACCGATCACAAAAGCCTCAAGTATGTATTTTCCCAAAAGGATCTGAACATGAGACAGAGAAGATGGCTGAAATTTCTCAAAGACTACGAGTTTGACATAAGCTACCATTCTGGTAAGGCGAATGCAGTTGCAGACGCCTTGAGCAGGAAACAAGCTGGTGGACTCGCATGTTTGAGGGTACGCATGAAGATGGAACATGGTGGAAAGCATAGTGCTCCTCCAAAAACTTGATGCGAAAAATCACACGTGTAAAAATACTCGGCAAGTGTACCGATCGCCCAAGTAATAAAGAGTTGTCGATCCCACAGGGACTAATTAAATTTAAAATCCAAAATCTTATCTGAAAATTTGAAAAGATAAATTTTAAAAGTTTGTTTTGAAAANGATCCTACAAATTTTGATTATTTTATAGTGTGAGGGGGCATATGACTTTACAAAGTCATTATAAAGAGTTTTCTATTACCACAATAAAACCACAAGTGAGAAGTCACTGAAAAGAGTTTTTGACCAACTCAATAAAATTATAAGCGAAAAATTATTAAAAGAGTTTTTTATTATCTCAATGAAATCTTAAGTGAAAAATCATTAAAGAAAGTTTTTGGTTATCTCAATTAAATCATAAATGAAAAACTATTAAAATAATGTTTTATTATCTCAATATAACCATAAGTGAGAAAACATCAAAATGAGTTTTTGGTTATCCCAATAAAATCATAAGACTCAATAAAGAATTTTTGGTTAACTATAACAAGAAAATTATTAAGAGTTTATGGTTATCTCAATAAAACCATAAATGAGAAATTATTAAAAGAGTTTTTAGTTATTTAAATAAAAACCATAAGTGGAAATTCAATAGAGTTTTGATTATCTTAAAAAATCATAAGTGGGAAATTCAATGGAGTTTTTAATTATCTCAACAAAACTATAAGTGAAAATTTTAATAAAGATTTTTTGCTTTTCTCAATAAAATTATAAGTGAGAAATTCAATAAAATAATTTTTAAATGGAAAATTATGAAAAGAGTTTTTGGTGATCTCAATAAAAAATCATAAGTGAGAAATTTAATAAAGAGATTTTGGTCATCACATTACAATTATAGATGTATTTAATGTAAAAGTGTGGGCACAATCTAAGACAATGATTCCATGATGAAATGTCTAGACATGTATATGAATTATATGTTGATTACACATCTCAAAGTTAATTTAGCAATTCCTAAAGATTTAGTGCATATTAAATAAGCATAATTTAGGAAGATGAGCTTATGCTCTTAATGAATCAATATATGCTATCTTATGCTCTTAATGGTATGTTATTGTCGTGATTCCATCTATATCCGATCAAGAATGTTAGAGATTTTTTTTTGTAAATATTCAATAACTTTAGGATGAGCACATGACCATAAAAGTGCTTATTCAAATTATCTCTTTAATTTGATTAAGGTATGATTGGTGTGCGTAGTTTTCTGATTTTGACACCAAGATTGAAGATTCAATCGTTGAGACACTTATTACTTCATTATTACTTTAAAAATTATATTAATAAAATATTTAATCCTAGTGACACCTTTTGTTTGCACAAATTATATAACTTATGAAAAACTTGTAATTTAGTGGGTGATTGTTAGATAATTTATAATTTATATGTTGTATAATTATTAATGGTTGTTGTTAATTATGTCTATATATACTTATATTTACATTATATGTTTATATTTATGTTTATATTATATATTCATATTATGCATCTAATCAAAGAGTGTGTTCTTTGAACGAAAAAGAACTAAATGCACTTTTTAATAACACCTCTCAAGCTATGAATAGACATTTCCTAAAGCATTTCATAAGGAACAATAAATAAGATCGAAATAACTTGTAAAGAATTTTCTAACATTTTTAATTATGAAATTCATAAAACTTTATTATATAATAAGAGAGTAATATTATTAACCTTATAACAATTAAACGATGAAATAAATATCTCTTTAAAGATAGTGATTTAATCATGCCTTAAAATTTTACCATTCATATTCTCTATCTTCGTAATTCAAAAGTTCCAACAGGAAGTAGTTATGACACTTTAGGCAGATAAGATGGAGTACTTTTTATTGGTAACGGGCTTAGAGGGTTTAGTATCAATCCGATGGTAAAAGAAAATTTTAACTCTGAAATGAACTGTTAAATAGGATTAGTTAAGATATTTAACTCTCACAATCAATTCGAATTTGAAAGATAAAATTTTAACTAAACAATTTTAAAAATTAAACTCGACAATGTTATATTGGCTTTTGGATTTTTCCAACTTGCCCCTAATTATAAACCAACCAAATTTAATGATTTAATTCTAATATTCGAGATAAAGTAGTTAACCCCTATATATATATATATATATATATATATATATATAT
>LTAE01005885.1:0-15114 GCA_001647135.1 Pontederia paniculata | reverse complement strand
ATATATATATATATATATATATATATATTTATATATATATTCCTTTTTAGTCTTTATGTAGCTTCAAACGTTTACCTTGTGAAGCTTTTTGAAATTTGAACTTGACTTACCGTGGAAAGAAGAAACTAAAAGGAACCACCTGATCATATCTTAGCTCGAAAAAAAGGGAGTTGCATGTTTTGAGTCTTTTGACAGCAACGAGAAGCAACTGCCGAACCTGAGGACCATATGAATCTAAGTAAACATCGTGTGAGGAAATTAAGAAGATACATGAGCTGATGATGCAGAAACTACACCCTCCCAACTGTTTCCCATCAACGCTAGAAACCAAATCCACCTTATCCCATGGAAAGGGACGCAGCTTTATTTTTCTCTTATCTCCTTTGTCAATTTATATATCTCGAACGCCAAACCATATTGGAACCCCTTTTTTCTTATACATATATATACATACATATATATATATATATATATGTAATTCCACCTTCACATCATATCTTCCCTCTGTGCATCCGGCCAATGCCACGACAAACGACAATTTCGCCTCTCTTTGTGTCGTGGCTTCGACATGAACGACATATGTGGCATGCAGTTGAACCATGCATCTAAATATATTTATAGATATGCAGATAAATCCTGATGCGGGACCAAAAAGTTCGATCTGATATAATTAATGACACTAATTGTCGAAAGAAATTGATAACACTATTCCACGTGCATCTTTAGACAGGTTTTTGAATTGGCACGGTGGGAGTTCATGTTCTTCCATCATTTAGAAGCTAAAGGGGACAATGTGAATTTCTTGTGAGCTATATATGTATGTGGCAGCTCATTCTAATCCATGCATTGATGATGCATGGTGCATGGTGAGGGGAAATTCTCATCGACCTTCTCTTATAAAATGATTTGATCAACTCCCAGTGGTTGTCCGTATTGTATTAAAAAATCATGATCAACCTAATTAAACAATTCGTAATTCAGGTTCCTCCATGCAGTTAATATTGAAGCACAATCCCTCCAGGATACATAACAAAATAATCATATAAAACCAGTAATTACATATTCACATAGCAGGTATTTGAATAGTTGACATATACTAGTCATTACATACTCATAATGTCCAAAATGCAACTAAAGTATAATTGTTCAACTAATATTATAAATAATCAATTCGAGATATATTGTTGACTGAAAAAGTTAAATACTTATTTTAATTAAAATTACTTGAATGACAAAATTTGTCATATATATATATATATATATATATATATATATATAAGAAAGATAAAAGTATCATGTATAGTTAAATATGTATATTTTTTATCGTCAAATTTTAAATTTACAATTATGATGGTGTTATCAGAATTATTTACATAAAAATTAAAGTAAATTTGATATATAAATATGAATAATTTTAATAATAGATTAGAACCGTAGGTATAAAATTTAATAATTAAAAATATATTTGATATAATATCAGTAAATAATATTTGATGCATTTGTACATAAACATATATATATATATATATATATATATTATTTACATTTCTTTAGCTTATAATAACATGCTCTCAATGGTGTCCCAAACGTCCAATCGATACGACGTTACATGGGTGAGAGTCCTGGAACCGCACCCATCCTGTTTGCTTTTATGTTGTCAACAGCAACAAAAAGTGGAGTTAAAATACAAGCAAGAAAGATACACTTGCAAATTAACAAGTAAAATATTAGAAATATATATAATAAGCTGAACCAGGTCTCTCTAACTTGAAAGTAAGTACCTTGTCAACTTTAGAAATTCATGCTTCCCCAACATTATTTTCATGTGAGTGGAAGATGAGATCTCTAAATATGCAGGGAAGTCGGTACTCATAAAATCAATTTTGAACATTATTCCAAATCATGCTCTAGGTGTTTCATATATAGCAAGAGGGGTGTTGGACTCCCTGAAGAAATTAGCTAGAGGTTTTCTATAGTCCAAGCAAAGTGGAAGAAGGGATTTTCACCTATTAAGTTGGGACACGATACAACTTCCAAAAGAGTGTGGGGGCCTTGGCATTAGGAATTCAAGGTTAATTAGGAATGCTTTGCAGACTAAATTAGTTCTAAAAGTGCTTAATAGGGAAGATGAACCTTGAGTTAATTTGATCCTTAACAAATATGGGAAGATTCATCCTTGGCCAGCTAACCTTACTACAGTAGGGGACACTACTTGGTCCTGGCGCATGATACTGAACACCATGCAGGTAACCAGATATGACTTCAAAAGATATATTGGTAATGGGAGATCAACTAATGTAATATTGGACCCTTGACTCTTTTGTACCCCCTTACAGTGGAAGCCTACCTTTGTAAATGTTAATATGCAGCTTTCTGATATGTATGTTAGTGCTCTCATTTTAAATAACATGCGGAACCTGCCTTTACTTTATTAATGCTTTAGTAAATCTCTTGTTATATCTATTACTTCTATCCTCTTGTCTGCTCATGCCAGTGGATATGGGTACATGATTCCCAAGGTCGGGCCACAGCTCGCTCAGTATATTACTCACTCTGTCGCCAACTTAGTCATCTGTCTGGACTTGGACATGCCACTCTTCTGAGACAATATGCCCCCAAGACCAACCCATGATCCAGTGGGAGCCTCCCCCCTTCCCAAAGAGTTAAAAGAAACTCGGATGGCTCTTTTGTTAGGGCTAGGGAAGCGGGAGGAGCAGACTTTATTATTCGAACTCATTCTAGGTCGTGTTTGACTGCAGGTGCCTTGAGGTATGCAATATCGATCTTGAAAGCGGAAGCCTGGGGAGCATTAGCAAGGCTACGAAAGGCAGCCTCGAAAGGATTCCGTAATGTTATTCTAGAGCTTGACTCGCAAATCTTAGTGCATATTCTTAATCGCAGGACTAAGTCTTCATGGAGACTATGAAGCATAATAGACGATATCATGTATCTTTCCACCGTTTTTGAGAGCTTTTTGTGTATTCACTGCTTACGAGCAGCAAATTGTGACGCTGATCGCTTAGCGAACATAGGAAGAGCCGCGACTGCTGCCGTTTTTTGGGAGGGGGCTCCCCTCTGGGCTTCGCTGAGATATTGTATTCAGACTCTAATGGTTCTCTAGCTAATGGTTAAACTTTCCTTTTAAAAAAACATTATTTTCACTTTCACCTCAATACTTTTAATTGCTCCTTAAAAGTATCCTTTTTTTTATTTGTTCACGATTTTGTTATTTTATTGGTCCAATTACATTTGTAACATTCATTGTCGTTTGAAAAAAAATAAAAAATACTTTCAAAAATAAAAAAAAAGAGTGTTTGTAGTAGTAACAACCTCGATTTTTCTAAAACAAATAATAAAAGGAAATATGAGACAAGATAAAATATAATTAGTATTTAAAAAAATATGTATGAGTCAACATCAAATCATTATTTTGATATTTTTAATTTTATATAAATTAGTTCTTAAAAAATTCCTAATCATAATATAAATTAATTATAAAAAGTCTTAATCTCATTCAAACTGCATCTAGCTATAAATATGATCCAACCCCTCATCTATTCTCATAATATTTCTCTCTTTATCTCCTCATGGCATCATATCATTATCATTATGAAGGAGAAGAGATTTAGAAGAATATTCATCCCGGAGGAGAAATGAGGGAAAGCTAGATCATGGAAGAAGAAAATATGTTAACTACAAATCAAGGTACGTAATTAAAGGATCAATCTTTGGGCATTATATATGTTATTTAATATAGGAATTATAAGAAGATTGATAATGATATTATCTTTGCGTTAGAGTTATGATTTATATACGGTATCACTAAAAATATTATGTATGAATTGATTTCGAAAATATAACAAGGATTGCAGCTGCCAGGGGAGATTCAGAGACGATTGAGCATGGATCACGTCCTAATGAACACGACCCGCATTCCTTGCAGGAAACGATCACGTTGTTTAGAACGTAGATCGCATCTCACCAGAGGACTTGAAGCCAACGGAATGTGAATTGTGTCATTAGTAGACACGAGTCGCATCCCTCGGACAACCACAACAGCAAACACACCGCATTCATCGAACAACTTGAAGACATCAAGCACGAACCACGCCATCATTGAGCGCGAGCCGCATCCCTCGGAGCATATAAGAGATATATGGAAGACGGATCGTGTCGTACCTTAACACGACCGGTGTTTCTCGAAGCATAGGCGGTGCAAATACGAACCCTAACCCTAACATGGCCTGGGTTGTACCCGACATGGATCGTGTTAATAAATACCGATAAATTATATATCATACGTGGGACGTTTCATGCAAAAATTGGTCGCATAACATGTAAAACTGCTCGTGTCGATATCAGACACATACTAGGTCCCCTTAGATAATTCATGATGGTAACATTGAGACTTGATGTGGATCATGTCAACATGCAATGCAGGTCATGTTATGTTTATTGAATAATAATGTAATAATTGATCCTATTGTAATGTTGGTTTAAACTTATTGGTTATTTTCTTAAGTCAATGTACTGATTTCGGGTTCCTTGAAGATAATTTAGAAGTGAATGTACTGCCCAACTAATAATAGGATTTAAAACTATTAATGATTATAATTGAATTTATTACGTAAAGAGGAGAGCCTCCACGGACTATTTAAGGATTTATTCCCTCTTGTTTAAGGTTCATTCCCTCCCGATTAGGGATTTATCCCTTTTGAGATAATTGTGTTCTTCCGAGAACAACTGATGCACGCTCTATGACCTAGCTTGCCGCCATCTTAGCGTCGAGACAACTTGAATTTTCCATGCTTTGTTGATGACCTTACTATTGATTATAATGTCTGACAACTTAGGACAAGATAAATAAAAAATAAAGAAGTACTAAGTACTAACTGAGCTTAAGCATACTGTGAATACTGTGCATCATGACATTAGGATGCAATTGTGATGCTCTCGCCACTAATAGATTAATGATACTAAATGAATGGATTGAGCTTGAACATACTGAGAACTGTACATCATGAATATAATAGTGTGACTGACGTTCTAGCCACTGATGACATTGAAAAATAAATATAAAGTGAGGAATTAATGGTCATGAATGTATTAAATTTTGAAACCACTATGCATCATATGGTCAAGGGTGGAGCTATGTGCCTTCTAGTGCTTGCAAGTGCAGACACTGAAAATTTATATATATAATACGAGTGCTATGTTGATTACAATTTCACTTGTGTCCTAGTGCTTCCTACACAGGTAGTTGAATGCTTTGTCAGAGCTCGAAACATGTGACCATCCAAAATTTTCACTTGATTTTATTAACCATCTTCTCTATAAGCCTTCATTTGTGGTTAATCTAAGAAGTATCTTCTCTTATTTTGAAGACTCATTTAATTATCGAAATCATTATAGGAGAAAACTGCATGAAATAATTAATAATCAAAGGATAATTATGTAGTACTTATAACAATGAACCCACTCAAAATTTTTCTAGCTCTGCCAAAGTCACAAAAGGAAGAAAGTTACAAGATAAAGAAAAAAAAGTAAAATTACTATTTATCATGATGAATTATCGAGATAACATATTTTCTTATATTGTCTTTATATATATTTTACCCTATTGATTATTACTGTTGCATATTGAGTTTTATATTTTATGGAGAATTATCTTCTTATTTTTCATCCTGTAGATAAATAAATAATGATGATGCAATATATAGCAACATAATGGTGTTCGTGATAAGGTGACTTGTACATAACATAAGTTCTTATTATAGTTAAGTATTGACTTCCGCAATGACTTGTTCCTTATGCTGATTAGTCACTTGGTTAAATATCATGTCAAAGTTCGTAGCGTCTTCGAGAGGACATTTTACCACGTCGCAAGGTGTGCTTCTGGAGATGTTACCAATAATATTTCATTTACTTTTAAATGCTAAAGTTTTTTTTTTCCAAATGATACCAAAGTAATGTAAGAGTTGATATTGCGGTAAAATTTGATAGTGTAAGTGAATATTTTTTTAGTTTATTAAGCGAAATAAAAATAAGCTATAAATGAGAATATCTCATTTTAGATATATATAAATTGGTATATATATTAGAGGAAAAAGTTTGCCTTTTTTATGCATTTAGGAAGCATCACTTATATTTTAAATCAGCTTAGTACTGAAAGAACGCCTTCCGCTAATCAAGTTAAACTGTCTCATCAGGTTTTGTTTCTATAATCCAATAGATATCTATATTACATATTTCCTTTTGGGATATGGTTTAAACACAATAATATTTTTTTTTCTGAAATATACATGAACTGCACTACTGATCACTAGACCATCTTCTTTTTCTTTTCTTAATTGTTAAATTACAACACATGAAATATATATATGTGTGCAAGTTTGAACTTAAATTGCTTATAGAAATATTTCAATTTTCACCTTTGAATCAAAATTAAATAGAACTATACGAATTTATTTTATACACATATATTTGAAGGAATTTCACCTACCAATTTTTCAGTACTAGAAAATCTAAATAGCGCAGCCGGCGACATTCTTAAAATGTTTGCATTATCAAAATGAGAGAAATAAAGTGCAGCAAATATCTCTTTGACAAACGTACTTCGTTGAAATTTTGACTTTCATTCCTTACTTGAGGTTTACATGATTTATTTTCTGTATACGGAAAAAGAGTCTTTGAAGGGATAAATAATTTTCTTTATTTGCAGAAGTTCTCTTTTATTCACGTAAGTTATGGTAGAAAAAAACTCGTCACATTTTCGAAATTCGTATTCAAACTGAATACGATTATCTATAATTTAAATTTTGGTTGAAGAGTTCTCTTTGTACCTGTTTTAATTAAATCTTCCATTAGCATACATACATACATACATTATTATTATTATTATTATTATTATTATTATTATTATTATTATTATTATTATTATTATTATTATTATTATTATTATTATTATTATTATTATTATTATTAATATATATATGTATGTATTAGAATAATAGATAAAAAAACAGAACTGTGACATTAAATTATTAAGATAAAAAAACTGGAAAAGAAATGAATTTGTGTGAAAGAGAGGAGAGACGAAAATAATAAAATAAAAATTTAAATCTAAAATAAATTATAAGGAAATAAATTAATTTGTGAGAGAGGAGAAAATAAGGATGAGAGAAGAAAAAAAATTAAGAACGTCACATAAAAAAGAGGAGAAGGGGGTTCACCCTTCTCCTGAACAATATCTGGTTTCACCATTTTGGCGGAACAGAAACACGTGGAATCAAGTCATAGAAATTGTGCCAAGAAAATTATTTCAAATTTTTTTGTTTGATAGAACTCATTGGAATTAAACATTGGTTCAATTCAATTCCGATTATCAAACACTATCTTAAAGAATCGACGTGAGAATTTAACAATTTTAGTTACCACACGAGTATTCGGGTTGTCCTCTGTTAAATTTGATGTGCTATCAACAATTCCTAAAAGTTTAAACCGATAGGAAGAACAACATTTTTATATTTATATTCTTAACACTCCCTTCACGTGTGAGCCGCCGACAATTTTGGTCCAGCCCAAAGCCCAACACGTGAACAACTAAGAGAAAAAATTAATTTTTAATACGAGAAACGTCCATGTTCGAACTCGGGACCTCTGACTCTGATACCATGTTAAATTTGAGGTGCTACCAATAATCCTAAAAACTTAAGCTAATATAAAGAGCAACATAGTTATATTTATATTCTTAACATGAATATAAACTTTTGATTTAATAAGTTATCACGCCGCTAAGGTTTTAAGAGTGCACGCGCGAGTAGTACATGTACCGAAACAATTCTTGATGTGCATGCGAATAGCTTAAAGAATCAACGGCATTCCCCAAGATGTTCATAAATATCTGAAATGCCCGAAAACACTAAATTTGTGTTTCGTGGACCCATAAAATTCTTGATGTGCATGCCAATAGCATGAAGATTGTATAGTAGTAGCGAAGAGTTTTGAAGGGTCTGAATTCGATTGGGGCTCCCGTTTAGTGGCCATTTCCGCTCGTCCTCGAGCTTTATAAATAGGTGCAATTTTGCTCCACTGACGTCCGCCCTTCACGCGCCATTGCCACGTCTTCCGCGGCCCCCCATCACGCTCGCGTCGTCCCGCGAGTTCCGAGAGCGTGGAGCGCATCTTCCGGCTCCACTCCAACGAGCAAGCGTTGCTCGTTCAAAGATGACCACTAGGTCATATATTAACATCTCCCACTTGACCTTCGTGGTCATGCATCTTCGACACTCCTACTATCCGTGTAGTGCGAAATTTAGAAGATATTAACCTTCAAGTTCATTATCCATGAAACTTCAACATGACTCAAATATTCCTGAGTTCCATTAAACCAACGTGTTTAATGAATGTACCCGTTGGAATTCCCTTCGTAAGGGAATCAGCTAACATATCATTTGTAGGCATGTAGGTTACTGTCACTTCTTTTCATTTCACTATATCATGTACATAGTGATACTCGATCTCTATATGTTTTTCTCTAGAACTATTAGCTCCACTGTCTATCAAGCTTATTGCCGTTTGATTGTCACAGTACATCTGAAATGGCCCATCAACCAAGTTGAGCTCAAATTCTAAAAGAAAACGTCGGATCCATACTGCATGAGTGATTGTCATACTACATGCAATATATTCAACTTCTTGTGTGTGTCTAGCCACACACCCTTGTTTCTTGCTTCCCCAAGAAACAGTTGCACCACCCAACAAAAACAAGTGACATGATGTGGATTTTCAGTCATCAATATCCCTGCCGAAATCCGCATCTGAATAACCTACAAGTTCAAACGAATCAGCCTAGTATGTCAACTTTAGTTGTACGGTGCTTTTGAGATATTTAAGTATCCTCTTAATGGCTTCTCAATGAGCCTTCCTAGGATTACTTTGATATCTACTTACAAGACTTACAGGATAAGCCAAATCAGGCCTTGTACACAATATTGCATACATCAAGCTACCCACCGCTTGTGCATAGGGAACTTCTAAAGGTTCTTGTCCTACATTAGGACACTGACTCTTACTGAGTCGTTTCCCTATCACAATAGGTGTCGGTGCTGGGGTGTTGTTCTGCATCCCAAATCGTCTCAGTATCTTATTGAGATACTGTTCCTGACTCAAACTCAATGTCCTTGAGTTTCTGTCTCGAGTAATTTGAATTCCAAGAACATAGGATGCTTCTCCCATGTCCTTCATTTCAAATTCCTTGCTCAATTTTCCTTTTATCTCATTGAGCATTGTGACATCATTTCCAGCGAGCAAAATGTCATCGACATATAATGACATTATGACAAACTTGCTCCCACTCTTCTTGATGTACACACATCTGTCCAATTTATTCGCGATGAATCCAAATTGGACAACCGTCACATGGAACTTTTCGTACCATTGACGTGATGATTGCTTTAAGCCATATAATGATTTTTTCAGCTTGTAAACCTTATTCTCCTGACCTTCCACCTGAAAACCATCAGGTTGTCGCATATATATATCTTCACTCAATTCTCCATTGAGGAAGGCGGTCTTAACATCCATTTGGAATAACTCCAAATCCATATATGCGACTAATGCTAAGATGATCCTAATAGATGCAAACTTAGCTACCGGAGAATAGGTTTCCTGAAAATCAATACCGGCTTTCTGAGTATAACCCTTGGCAACTAATCTAGCTTTGTGCTTATCAATTGTACCATCTGCGCGGTACTTTTTCTTGAATACCCATTTGCACCCTATGGACTGCCGACCGACTGGCAAGTCACATAATGCCCATACGCCGTTCCGATCAATGGAGTCTAACTCGTCTCTCATGGCGGCCAACCATGATACCGACTCCTCCGAAGCAACCGCTTCATCATAAGAAATAGGATCTGTACAATCCTCTATATCAACATCGACGGCGTAACATGAAGCCTCGCATCCGTACAGCTGGTAGTCGTCTAAATATGCGGGCGTCGTCCGGGGCCTCTTGTTGCCGATTATACTCGTGGATTGTATGGGTTCATCCACTGCTTCCAAAGGTATGATATCCTGTATATCATCTCCCACTGTTGGACTTATGTCCAATGTGTCTCGTTCCGAGTCGACTTCATTATCCCCAAGGATAATCAGAGGCTCATGGTCCTCTCCTTCATGCACATCTTCCTTTTCATTTTCAAGGAAAGTTGCATCTCGACTCTCCATAAGACCTCTCTCACTGTGGAAGAATCTATACCCCTTGGATGTATCACTATATCCTATAAACCTGCATGTCACCGTCCTAAAGTCCAGCTTGTCCCTGAGCTGACTTGGAACTAAGACATGCGCTTTACATCCCCATTTTCGGAGATGGCCCAACTCGGGCTTCCTGCCATTCCATACTTCATATGGCGTTAATTCTACGGACTTGGTGGGAATTCTATTTTGTATGTAATTAGCAGTCATCACTGCTTCTCCCCAAAAACTTTTGGGAAGACCAGAATGAGACAACATACATCTTACTGCATTCATCAAAGTCCTATTCTTTCTTTCCGCCACACCATTCTGTTGTGGCGTATAAGGCATTGTAGTCTGCCTACAAATGCCTTCCTGAATGCAATAAGTCTCAAATTCCCGGGAGGTGTACTCCCCTCCTCTGTCTGTCCTTAAGGTTTTAATTGGTTTCCCCAATTTCTTCTCCACTTCAGTCTTGTATCTCTTAAACATTTCAAAAGCCTCAGCTTTTCTTTCCAAGAGATAGACATAGGAGAACTTAGAATAATCATCAATGAATGTGATATAGTATTCCTTGTTTCTATGTGTAGCAACACTTAATGGACCACAAATATCCGAATGAACCAACTCTAACAATCCCTTTGACCTTGTTCCTATCGGAAAAGGTTTCCGAGTCATCTTTCCGGTCAAACAATGTTCACAAGGAGATGTCCTTGTTCCTGATATGTTAGGTACTAGGTTCATTCTTATTATTCGTTCCATTTTATCCTTTCCAGGATGACCTAATCTCTCATGCCAGAGATCATAATCAGACTGAAAACACAAGGAATACTCAGAAGAGGCATTCATTATTTCATTATTCTTAACCGTCAAACCAAATAAGTCGTGACCAGGTACAAGTTTTCCCATGGCCAAGACCCTACCATTCTTTCCTATGGTTACACGGTCATTATAAAACCGGACTTCTAAGTTCTTCTTTATGAGAACAGGGACTGAGATGAGGTTCCTACGGATTCCTGGTGTGTACAACACATCATGGAGAACCATAATGCTGTCTCCCAGATCCAACCTATATTTACCAATACCTTCAACGTCCAGATAGGTATTGTTCCCCATAAATATCCTTTGTTCTCCAGCCTTTAGCTCTTTGAAGTCCACCAAGTTTTCCTTGGTCTTCGCGATGTGGCGGGTCGCACCAGAGTCGATCCACCATCCTTCAGCATCTGTCATCGCAGCATTGCACTCGATGACTCCAGCGAACTCTGTTCTGTTAGGGCCTTTTCGTTGCGGGGGCTTATTCTGACCCGACTTCCTTCCTGTGGGACAGCTGGACTTGAAATGTCCAAACTTCCCACAGTTAAAGCAGGCTCCTCTTGCTGTTTTTGCGCGTCCTTTAAACGGCTTCTTGCCTGGTCCTAGATTCTTCCTGTGGAGGGCGGCATTTGCTTCTTCTTCTTCCACCTCTTCGGTGTCGAAGATCTCCACCTTCTTTTTGTTCTTAGCCATATTTTGCTCTATGGCTAGCTGGGCCGGCAAGTCTGTGATCGACTTAACTGTTCCGTTAAGTCGGAGCGTTGTGGCAGCCATGTCGAATGAAGACGGCAAGCTGTTCAGCACTGTTGCCACCTGCAAAGTTTCTGGTAGGACTGTCCCTGCAGAGGCTAAGTCCTTAGCCATAACTATCATCTTATTTACATGATCTATTACATTGTCAGTTTCCTTCATCTTGTAAGAATTATAGTTATACAAGAGAAGTTGGACATTAGTATTAGTTTTATCATCATATTTGTCCTTAAGCGCTTCCCATAGATCATGTGTTGTTTGATGATTCTCAAACACCCTGATGAGATTGTCCTCCATATGTATCAATATGAAGGCCTTTGCTTTTTTATCATTCTTCTCCCACTGCTCCTTTGCTTTCTCTTCGGCCTTCCTTTGTTCATCCGTGGCTCCCTCAGAAAGCTTGGGAGAAGTAGAGTCGATGTACTCATCTAGGTTCTCATGGATCAGTCCAAACCTAACTTTTCTGCTCCACATATCATAATTAACGTCATTAAGGCGTTCCATCCTTGCCATTTCACCAGCAATAATTCTTGAAGTCATTTTTAATTTGTCGTCCACTGTGAGAGCAGAGGAGGTCGACGACGGCGATTCGGATGTCGTCCCGTGGATCTGATTGCGCGGGTGATGCTGGGATGTGTTAGAAGGCCTTCGCACTATCAATTTCTTGTATGGTGCCGTGAATTTGTCTTGGCGTTGCTTGCGTCGATTACGAGGACACGGCCGTGTTCGTTGCTGCAGCAATTAGACTTCGGCGGCAATGTGTGAGGCTCCACTTCGACAACTGAATGCGGCAGGAATGAGTTGAGATTGTCCGCAAACAGCCTAGCTGCGTTTTGGTCGAGAATAGGAAGTCGCCGGCGCTGAAAGCTCTGATACCAGTGAAGAGTTTTGAAGGGTCTGAATTCGATTGGGGCTCTCGTTCAATGACCATTTCCGCTCGTCCTCGAGCTCTATAAATAGGCGCAATTTTGCTCCACTAACGTCCGCCCTTCACGTGCCATTGCCACGTCTTCCGCGGCACCCCATCACGCTCGCGTCGTCCCGCGAGTTCCGAGAGCGTGGAGCGCGTCTTCCGGCTCCACTCCAACGAGCAAGCGTTGCTCGTTCAAAGATGACCACTAGGTTATATATTAACAAGTAGTACAACATGTATCATGTTCATTAGTGATTGATGGCCTTCGCCGGTTAGAAGGTATTTGCTTTTGGATCGCCAACAAGCAAATTCGTGCTTGCATTGGATAATTTCTTCAAGGTAGGATTTGGCAAATAGAATTTAGATGTTTTCTAATTTTTGTTTAGAAACTAAAATTTGGGTTCTTTTAGATTTTTTATGAATAGTTGATTTAATAAATTAGTTCTAATAATTTTTAGATGAATTAAAATGTAATGATAAAAATTAAAAAAATTAATTTGATAGATCAATTTCAATTGAGTGTTTGAATAGAATATGAGAATAAAAAAATAAAATATATTTTTTAAATTAGATAAATATTAAGTTGAATAAAAAATATGATGGTTATTTTTTAACATCTATTTAAAATATATTATTATATAAATAATAAATAATATTAAACACGAAATTTTTTAATAAATATTGCATATTTTAATTAACTCAAACGAATATGTTATTATTTTAAATAACAAAAAAGAGTTAATGTGGCTTATATAATTAAATGATTGAGTAAATTAATAACTAAATAAATTATTAAATTAAGATAATGATAATGGAAAATAAAATGTTTGCGAGAGATCGAGGAGATAAAAGAAGATAAAAGAAAATTGTAAACTTAAAATAAATTATAAAGATAATAAAAAAGGAAAAAAAAACAATTTGTGAGAGAGGTAAGAAAGAAAAAATGTGCGAGGGATGAGACAGAAGAAAGAATGTGCATAAAAAAAGTTTGGAGGGGTTCTGCCTCAAAAATTATTTTGTCGTATCAATCAATCGTGTTTGGTTCCAGACCTTCCGGTCTAGTTCAGATTGTCGAACGCTGCACAAGGAAACTGCTAACAGTGTTCGGGAACGTCAACATGCGTAGATATATGTTTGTTCTGAACAAACACAAATTTTCTATTATTAAATATGCATGTTTGTTGGATCACAAATATTGTCACAAGAAGATATAACGTATTAACTGTATATTTTAATAAAAAACATAAAAAATAATGGTGTAAATTATAATTTTTGTTTCGAATAATATTTCTTTTTTTTTACGTACTATCATTTATTTGTCAGATCTTTCTACACATACATTTTTTTAAGAACACAATATTATACACATTACTTATGACTTGTATAGCAGAAAAAAAAACTGGCCAAGTCTTTTGTTAGTATTTTAAAAATATGATCGAGCAGAAAAATGTGTGAGGATATTCTATGTTCTAAAGGATTGAGAAGGGAGTAGCATTTTTAATATAGTAAGTGTAGAACATTGCATTATGTTAATGTGCTACTGCTATATATTTCTCATTTTTTTATCTGAAATCTTAAAATAAAATTTAAATAAGATGCTCCTTCAAAATATGGAGGTTTACTTATGCTTGGAGAGTTTGAATTAACAGATAATTTGATTTTGTCATGATTAATTAAAGATGAAAAAAAGGAAATTGATATGAAAACAAAAATGAAATAAATTCCCTTGATTTTGTTGGCATTAAATGGGCAGTTAGGTAACTTCATTTTGAACGGAATCGATAAAAAGAGTTTGGGCTCTCCATTAATGCACCCTCCCCCCACTCCCACATGTTGTTGAGCTACAGAAGTAGACTCCCACCCACTCATTCATTCAATCATAACCTTTTCCACCTTCACCATCTCCTTCTCTCTTCCCTCTCTCTTCCTTCTCTCCTCCTCATCTCCTCTTTTGATTAACCCTTCCATGAAATCCACTTTCAGAACCACTCACAACCTGTTGCCCCCACCCACACCAGCCTCTCTCCTGTTCCTGAGCAAATTAAATCCAAGATAAATTATGTAGAAGAAAAAACATAACAAAAAGATTGAGAAAAATAAAAGTAAAGCTGCCTTCTCCTTCCCTTCTCTTCCCTCTACATACATTCATTTACATATAAATAAGCTCAATTACCGTCCTCTTCTTCCTCCTCCTCCTCCTCCTCAATTCCTTCTCATTTCTTCATCATCTTCCTGCTTTAGCATATGTCCTCAAGCCTTTGGCTCACAGCGAAATGTCGTCACAACTCGTTCCTGAGCATGTATGCTACGTCCACTGCAACTTCTGCAACACTATCCTTGCGGTATAAATTACATATATAGCATAACTCTCTCTCTCTCTCTCTCTCTCTCTCACACAC
>LTAE01005884.1:19805-42962 GCA_001647135.1 Pontederia paniculata | reverse complement strand
ATATTCTAATTTTTCAAAGAATATTGTCATTCCTATGTTAGATCGAATTTCGACCATGGACGAGATTATGGTATATTAAAAAAAATTCGTCGATCTCACATTAGTTTCAAAATATTACTTTATAACAAAATGATCTTTTAATTTATAAATAATTTTGAAATTATCTTTTTTACATATCATTACGTTGACATCAATATCGAAATAAGAAAAAAAAGGAAGAATCCAACAATTGTCCATCTTTACCACATGCAAGTGGTAAATACAACTGACTCTTCCACCCCTCTCTCTATGCCCGAGGCATCACACTAGTCAAAATTCGAGTTGGTTATGATCATATTTCACTCAATTCTTTCAAACAATATGTCATTTGGTGTAATCGACATCAAAACTCAAAGTTGAAACATGAGATCACGTGACTAATATTCAAACATTCGGTTCTTACTATTAGCAAGAACAAGAGGTTAGTTTTAGGAGTCGTGTCTTTTTTTCATTTGACACTTTTAATATTTTTCTCTCTTTTATCACATATCTCATTTCTTTTTTAATCAACTTTATATTTTAGCTTCTACTTTTAAATATAAATTCAAATTTTAAACAATAAATTAATTTTATGCACTTAATAATATAAATATAAAAATATTAATTACCTCAATTTAGTTTCTTACTTATTTTAAATTAAGTTTATAAAAATATTGTATTATATTAAATGGTAGAATATAATATATTTCACCAAATATTTATTATATTATTCGTGAGATAACTTTATATTATTTAATTTTATTTTGTAAGAAAATACTTTATTATCTTGTATCCAATATATAGTAAAATAAATTTTAGATTCAATTAATTTTTTATCTTTATTAAAAAAATTGGGTTCACACATTTTATCATGCTCATTAAAAAGAGTATCTATCAAATCAAGTCATCATTCTATTTTAGTTCATCCAAATATGATTAAAATTAATCAATCAAATCAAACAATTTATTAGAATTTGAAGAACTTCATATTCTAATTTTTCAAAGAATATTGTCATTCCTATGTTAGATCGAATTTCGACCATGGACGAGATTATGGTATATTAAAAAAAATTCGTCGATCTCACATTAGTTTCAAAATATTACTTTATAACAAAATAATCTTTTAATTTATAAATAACTTTGAAATTATTTTTTTTACATATCATTACGTTGACATCAATATAGTCAAACTTGATATATATTATTTTTAATATATAATAATTTACAAAATAAGAAAAAAAAGGAAGGATCCAACAATTGTCCATCTTTACCACATGCAAGTGGTAATCTTTAGATTCAATTAAATTTTTATCTTTATTAAAAAAATTAGGTTCACACATTTTATCATGCTCATTAAAAAACTTATCTATCAAATCAAGTCGTCATTCTATTTTAGTTTATCCAAATATGATTAAAATTAATCAATCAAATCAAATAATTTATCAAATTTGAAAAACTTCATATTCTAATTTCCAAACACCGCCTTAGATCATAGAGAGGTCTCCTCAACTATCAGAGAATAAAATTTGATCTTCTTCAAAGGAATCATGTCCATCACTTTCTATCAATCGAGCTAACCCATTCAAACTATCCAAGGGGAGAACCCAATTAATGCACCTCTTATGAACAACTTTGAAAATGAAAAAGCTTATTCCATATATCAATCTAATGTCCTAAACCTCTCTCGATCCTCAATACACCTTTATGTGCTTCCACCTTGACTCCTTAAATCAATAAAATCTGAATTTATTATTATAAACAATATTGAATTTATTACTATTTCAGGAATTATTGTTGCACTTGAAAGTTTTTAAAGTAATAAATTAACAATTATCTAAAATGAGTCATAACTTTGAAATTTAAATTTATTGTACTTTCATAATATTTATTCAAAATAAAATAATAAGAAAACAATTATGATTTTTAAAGATTCATGAAAGTAAATTAAGAAAAATTAAAATTCCAAACAAAAATCAAGAGTACATTAATAAAGTAACAAAAAAATTGAACACATAATCAATATTTTAAAAACTAAAGTAAATTAAAAATCTTAAAATTTAATTTTATTATTTCCAGGGTTATTGTTTACTCGAAAAGAAACTAATTCAAAAGAGTCCTAACTCAAGTAAACTAATAAAATATGAAAAGTTAATTTATTATTATTTTACAAATATTTTTGTTTCCTATAAATAAGTAAAAAGAAAATAATACTTTTAGAGAGTTCTGACAACAGTAATTGAACATTTTAAAAATTATAATTAAAAAAAAGAGTACATTAATAAATCGATGGAAAAAAAATAAGCAATTAAAGGTATATAATTTTTAAAAAGCTTCAAAGTAAATTAAGGAAATTTAAAATTATTATTGTTGGAAATATTGTTTACCTTGAAAAATACAAGATAATAGATAACAATTATTAAAAGAGTCATAACCCAAGTAAGTAAGAAAAATCTCAAAATTTAGTTTATCTTTAGTTTCAGAATATTTGTACCATGAAAAAAAAGAAAAGAAAGAAAGAAAATAATTATTATTCAAAAGTCACAACTATAGTAATTAAGAAAAAATAAAATTCAAGTGTAAAATAATTGTGTGTTGGATATTTTGGAAACAACAATTATTTTAAAAATCATATGCTAGACAAATAAAGAAATTATGAATTTATTGTTATTTTCATAATATATTTTTTTTTGCAAAGATGAAAAAGTAATAAAATAATAATAATAATTTAAAAGGATCCTAAATCAAGTGAATAAATAAACTTTTAAGTTTTAATTTAATGTTCTTTTTCAAATATTTAATTCATTGAAAAATAAAAAAACTAACTTTTTAGTGAGTCATAATTAATGTGCATTAAGAAAAATCAAATTTCTTATGCAAAAGAGCATATATTATCATATCAAAGAAAAATTAAATAATTAATATAATATTTTTTTATAAAGAGTGAATGTAATTTAAGTAATCTATCATTATTTTTGGAATTCATATTGGGAAAACAAAAAATAAAAGATAATAATTCAAGTAAATTAATAATTTGAAATTTAAATTTATAATATTTTCACAATATTTGTTCCATGGTAAAATAAAAAATTAAGAAAAATGTTATTGTTTTGTAAATAGTCCTATCTAATTAAATAAGAAAATTAGAAACTCTAATGGACAATAAAGATTATAGTTACAAATAATTTATTATTATTTTAAAATTATTGTTTCAGTTGAAATAAAAGTAATAAAATAACAATAAAGAGAATCAAAACTCAAGTAATTAATAAATTTGGAAAATTGTTTTATTATTATTTTGGAAATATGTATTTAGTGGAAAATAAAGAAATAACAAAATAACTATTGGTTTTTAAAATGTCCTAGCTAAAGCTAATTAAAAAAAGATTAAAATTCTAAGAAAAAAATAAGCAAAGAATTAAATGATAATAAGCTAGTTGTTTTAAAGACTCAAAATAAACTAAGAAATTTTATGTTTTACATATTGTTTTTGGATTTATAGATTCCTTCGAAAGAAAGAAAAAAATATTTATTATTTAAAAGAGTCTATACTCAAGTAAACTAATAAATGTTAAACTTTAATTTATCATCATTTTAAGAATATTTGTTTCATGAAAACAGTAAAAATAAGGGTTTTCAATATTCCAAAATAAATAAAATTAGAGAAAAATAAATATGTAGAGCATATCGCTATACATTAAGATGTATAGCATCATTTTTACCCGTCTGATTAATTAAATAATTATTTATTAATATATTTTATTAATTAAGTAGTGAGTTTGATCAAGATCATAACAATCGAATTATTCGATGATCACGATTAAGTATATTTTATTATTTTTAATAATTTGACGGTAATAATTTCCTTGATCTTAGATATCATTTTAGATTGTAGAATTGATCTAATAAATAATATTATTTTTAATCTTATGAATTAAATAATAATTATAATAATTATTTAATAATTAAATGAGAGAATATGTACACTGGGTATAGAGCACAGTGCTCTAAAATCTAAACCCCATTTACCTCATAAAATTAAGGAAATCTAAGATTCTAATTTAAAATAAGCATTTACAAATTAAGAGAAAAAAGATCAATATATAATGATTATTTTTAAAGAATCAAAGTTATGGAAATTTTAAATTATTATTTGTTATTTAAATAATTGTTTTCATTGGAAATTTAAAAGTTGTTAAATAACAATTAAGTAAAAGAAATCATAGTAAACTGACAAGATCTGAAAATTTCTTTTATCGTTATTCTCAGAATATAATTATTATTCTTAAATAGTCCTAACTTAAGTACAATAATGAAATTTAAAATCCTATTTGAAACAAAGAGTACATTGGCATATTAAGAAAACAAATGAACAATAGAAGTTATAATAATTAATTTAAAAGAGTTAAAGTAAATTTAGAAATTTTCAATTTGAGATGTGAAATTTGAAAGTATTATTATTATTTGTTTCCTTATATAAATATAAAAGTTAAAGAGTCATATCTCAAGCAAATAAATTTTTTTTTTAATTTATCATTGTTTTATAGTATTTGTACCATGGGATAAAGTATGAAAATAAGTATTATTTTAAAAGCCATAACTAAAATAATTTTAAAAGTTAACTAAAATTATTATTTTTTCTATTATTTTCATGAGTCAAAGTAATTAAGAAAATTCTAAATTTGAATGTATTGTTATTTTAGGATTGTTTTCAGGGAAAAAGTAATAAATTAACAATTATCTACAATCTGTACTAACTCACGTAAATTAATAAAATTTGAAATGTTAATTTTTCATTATGTATTGTTTCAATAGCAAAAAAGGGAAAAGTAACACATACGAAAGCAAAATAATGTAGTGCCACATGTGGCTTCCCCAATAATATTAAGTATATATAATAATAATAATAATAATAATAATAATAATAATAATAATAATAATAATAATAATAATAATAATAATAATAATAATAATAATAATAATAATAATAATAATAATAATAATAATAATAATAATAATAATAATAATAATAATAATAAAATAAATAAATAAATCATATATATATATATATATATATATCATGGTGAACTCTACCTTTTTGGAAAAATATTATGATATTAATATAAATTTCACAATAAAAAATACTGATAACGTTATATCTAATCAATATGAAGTGGATAGCTTTGTATAATGTGATTATCTAATATTTTCAAAATAATTACTATGTGAAACTCTTCAACTTTTATAAGGGTTAACGATAACATTATTTTGAACAAGGTTTAATATTTTAAGATTTATTAAATGAAAGGGTCAAGTAAATATTCTAAGATGTAATTATTTTAAAGAGCCTTGTGTTTGTTTGGATTGAAGGATTTGGTTGAGCGCGATGAGATTAGAAAGGACATCCTTAATTAAAAAAATTAAATAAAAGGAGATTTAGAGTCCTCAAAATCACTTAAAATTAATTTTATTATATTTGTGAAATTAAAAGTGATTATGTTTTCAAACGATTTTACTCTTCGTCATAATCAAAATTTAATATTAAACTTTTCTGGTGTGCTACAACAAAATTAAACTTTTAAAAAATTACCATACCTCCTCATTTCCATCCAATCATAAATTTCATAACATTTCCATATTATTTCCTTATTATCCACTCTCCTCCTTTCGCTCACCAGTCATGCATCAAAACAAAACCTCAAATTAAATCAAACGATATTCTTATATTTTTGCGGACTTCAAATGTTTGATTAGATAAATACTATGAATTTAATGTATCTACTAAGCGCTTAATATTTAGTAAAAATATTAAGTATATCTTAATCTTTCAATGATTAATTTTATAAATTATGATTATTTATAAATTTTATTTATTATTAATTATGCATTAGATAATTAAAATATGCTTAATAGATATATTAAACATTAATGTTATTCAACATTTTTACTAAGCATTAAGTGCTTAGTAAATATATTAAACTCAAAAAGCTATATATATATATATATATAATATTGTTCGTATATTGCACGGATTATTAGATTAATTAACTTGAATAATTATTGTATTATCCGAGGCGTGGAGGAAAAAAATGTGTACATTTTAATATTTTTTGGAACTTAGGCTAAAAAATAAAAGGTTAATGGGTGCATAGAACTTTGCTATGCACCCGATGCGATGCATGATTTGATCTATTAATTTAAAAATCAATGGTTCAGATCATATCTAATTAAAATTTTGGACCACTAATTGAATAGAACATGAATCATTGATTTTTAAATCAATGGTCCAAATTATACATCACGAGTGCATGACAAATTATTACGCACCTCCATAATTACCTCAAGCAATAATTGTCTTATTCAAGGCATGGAACACAAACGATGTGAATCATGTAACACTCGCTCTCATCCGGATCGGACTTTCAACCTTCCCCACATCTTCCATTGGAGAAGTGCTATTATTAGGAGACATGATTCGAATTCCTATATTCCGTCACCATCCTTAAATCGGAGCTTCGGCCTGTTGAAGTTGGTGAATACTTCAGGACCTCTTGTTTCTCACACCGGGTACGCCCACGTGAGCTTAGGGGAACTGGAGTATTACCCAACGACATCTAATCCCTACGCGCGGAAAGGGGAGATTCGGGGGGCACCGCCCCCCAACGGAGGTTCTGCAGCGCCCCCGAAACTTAAACATGTTTGGGCTTTTATTTAGGCTGACCCGTATGATGCGGATTAAGAGATTATCGATTTGTTAAGGTTTTGGACCCATATATATTGCTTCCGCTGCCCGGTCAGCGGACGGCTGCCCCGCTCGCCGGTGAGCGGGCGGGGGTTCGGGGGCAACGCCCCGAAATCTAAACGGGTTTGGACTTTTATTTAAGCTGACCCGTATGGTGGAGATTAAGAGATTTACTATTTGTTAGGGTTTTGGACCCATATATATATATTGCTCTTATTTCAGACTTGATGTTGAGCGGTTGTAACGAAAAATAAAAATATAGTGAAATCTCTTTGCAGGACGTAGTCCTCTCAAAAGGGTGAACCTGGGTAAATCTGTGTGTTCTCTATTTTTCTGAGTTTTCTCTCTGTGATCTTCTACTTGTTCTCGAAAAATCCCATCATTTTCATCCCATAAAAGAAAACTTCGATCTAATAAACAGAAGTTACAGCCATCAGCCCGACGAAATATAATGGAAAGAACGAGATTTAAGGCTGCCGCTACATCCACAAAATAAAAGATTGGACAGTCTGGTCATATGCAATACTCAGTTCTGAGATTGAAAACCAGGTGTCTGACATCATATGCAATTATGGATCTTATAAGTTTTCTTTTATCTTTTCTTATTCTTGAAAAAGAGAAAAATATTTATATATCATCAAAACAACCAGAAGCTGTGAATGGGGTAAGGTGACATAAAAAACAGCACAATTTACTTTCAAGTTCTGGATCAGATTGCAACCTAAAATTTGAAGTCCCATGCATGCATTAGATTGCAACCAATTTTCATGGTTCTGAATGTTGTATGCTTAAAGATAGTCTCTTCATTCAACTCGAAATGCATAAATCATGGAGTGAATACAAAAAAGTTCTTTGCACCAGGAGGTATAATGAGATGAAGGATCTGACAGGGCACTTCATGACCTCAAAGTTACAAAGATCAATGCTGTGTATCAACAATTTATTTTTAAGACAACAATTTTCCGAATATCAATGCTGTGTAGACATCAGAACTGGACATCCAGAGAACTCGATGTTTCTCGAAACCAAATACATCACCAGAATAGTTGAGTACTATAAGACTGATTGAAACATGCAAAAGATGTAGAACCAGAAGCATTTAGAGGAACTTGTCTCTGCCAAGTCGCTGCAAATGGTAATTGATGGTTCTCGCTGCATTCTTGGGTTTTCCCCTCTGCAAGAATGAACACGTAGTTTATATAACTGAAGAAACATATTGCAATCTAACTTCACATGCACAAACATACCTGGGATTCCACACAAGAAGCCAAGAGATCCTTATGTCTCATACACTTATCATCATTATTCTTGCTCAGAGCCAAGCAATTAAGGAAGGAAACCATCTCCTTCATGCAGGGTTTCCCAACAGCACCAAATTTCTTGGAATTTATGTACAATCTCCCGGTTTTGCGACCCATGATCCTAATGCAGCCTAATCACTGATAAGCATACGTCAATTCATAATTTTTTGTTTCAAATTGGCATTGCAAGGCATTAGTTGGACTAAAAGAAGCGTTCCACGCAAGGAAAATACTGCTATAGTTATAATAGTTGAACATGTGGCTACAGATATTGCTATGATACTAAAAAGAAAAGAAAAAGCAGCATGTCATGTAGCATTTGATCAAACAGATTCCTAGCACTTTAACTATCGCATAATCCAGCAGTCCCAACAAGCAACCATAATTATTCCTACTTCATTTATTCTCTATATCAACTCAAAAAGCACCAGAGGAAAATGGCATGAAGACTGTAGTTGGTACATGTCATTGAATTATGGTATTCATAACATCAGATCTTAATTGGCAGCTATTCAATGTCTCGAAAAACTAATGTCCACAACAAGGGATCATCAAAGAGTAAGGGCGTGTTATGAACCAGAAAGAAGAAGATAAGAGAAGGTCAGCAAGGAAACATAATCGGCCAAGCTATTTGAAAGACTTTGTAGAAAAATAAAGAATAGTTCATGTATGAAATATAAGATGTAAGCTGTAGAAACATATGATGAAATAAAAACGTGTGTGAATGTGAACGTGTATTCAAGAAACAGTTATATAAGACATATAAATAGAAGATGCTATGAGAAAAGAGGCATTCAAGAAATTAGTTCTGGAAACTTATCTTGTATCTTCCATTTCTTGGAGCTGAGGAGCTCGAATACCTCTTGTTCATTTCTGTTCTTTCCTTTCCCTCTGCTTTGATCTGTCGTCTACAACTGTAAGGAGCGAAAGCACTGGAATCAGGGCAAGAAGAGAGGAAGTAGTAAACAAGGAAGAAGGGAGTACTCATCTGCGGAGATCGTCCAGTAGAAGAGATCAGCGAAACCCTATTTTGCTGTAGCAAGAAGAGCAGCAGCAGGCGAGAGAAAAATCCCTCAAGGTATATATATTTTCTGAAGGCCGGATTTCACAAGGTTGTCTCGGCGTTTGTGTGAGTGGGCTCAGCCTGCACAGTAACGGGCTTATCATTTGGTGCTCTTGTTCTATCATCTGATTTTCTGGTTTTCCATGGCTGAGGACACAAGATGGTCCAGAGTGGAGGAGGCTGTGATCAAAATGCAATCATTCATGGAGCAGCAGATGGAATATTTTAATGAGAGTCTAAATGCATTGAACAAAAAATATGATACTCTGGCTAAACAAATGGATTCTGATGTTACTCCTAATACTACCAATCAAGATTCTAATCTTGGAATTTCTTCTAATGCTACTTCAGTTTCTACTGAGAATTCGCCTGTTTTGAGGAATATTAAGTTAGATATTCCTAAATTTTGTGGTGCTGATCCATTAGATTGGATCTTTAAAGTGGAGCAATTTTTGGATTTCTATAATGTAGCTGAGGAGACAAGAATTACGGTGGTGTCTTTTGCTTTTGAGGGTGCTGCTCTATAGTGGTTTAGATGGATGTACAAAAACAAGCAATTGACTTCATAGCCACAGTTTTTGAAGGCTTTGGAAATCAGGTTTGGACCTTCTGAATTTGAAGATCATCAGGGGGCATTATCAAAGTTAATTCAAAAAGATTCTGTTGTTTCTTATCAATCAGAATTTGAGGCCCTATCTAACAGGGTGATTGGATTGTCAGAATCTTTCTTGTTATCCTATGTGTCTGGACTTAAGCCTTATATAAGGAGGGAACTTATGGCTCTGCAACCTAAGACACTTATGCAGGCAATTGGCTTAGCCAAACTTCAAGAGGAGAAGTTTTTGGACATGGCAAATATGTCTCCTAAACCTCAACAATTTCAGCAATTTCCTCAAAATAATGTTAATCTCAAACCTTTATTTGTCATAGTTCTAGGGTTTCAGACCACTAAACCTACTTCCACTACTTCTGCTATTACTCCTATTAAGAATGAAGAGTCTACAAGTTCTTTGCATGTCAAAAGATTATCTGCATCTGAAATGCTTGCTAGGAGGAAAAAAGACTTATGCTATAATTGTGATGAGAAGTTTCATAGGGGGCATAAATGCAAACAACAATTTCTTTTACTATTAGCAGAAGAGAGAACAATTTTTGAACTTTCTGAAAGGCCAATTCTGGAGGATGATGCACAGGAGAATTTGAAGATCAGTTTATATGCCCTAGCTAGGGTACATAGGCCACAAACTCTGAGACTACAAGGATCTATTGTGGGATCTCCTGTTTCTATTTTGGTGGATAGTGGCTCTACTCATAATTTTATCAGGGAGGTGGTTTCTAGGTTGGGACTATCGATTATTCCTTCACCTCATTTTAGTGTCATGGTTGGAAATGGAGAGAGGTTGAGATGTGCTGGACTTTGTTCTCATGTGGACATCTTAATAAATGATTTTTCATTTGCTGATGACTTTTATGTTTTACCTATTGAGGGTGCGCGGATGTGGTCTTGGGGGTCCAATGGTTACAGAAATTGGGTCCAGTAACCATGGATTATTCTAATTTGACCATGACTTTTCATTGGCATAATAAAAAAATTTGGTTATCTGGTTTAGACAGTTTGACCTCTAAGGTCATCACTCATCATCAGTTAAGAAGATTATTTTCTATGGAAGAAGTTATGTCATGCTTTCATCTTATTTTGGAGCAAGACATTCAAGATTCTCAGGAAAAGTTAGATGATCAGATTCAGGTTATTTTGGACAAATTTGATAAGGTTTTTGAAGTTCCTACAGGTTTGCCACCTCTAAGGGATGTTCAACACCAAATTCATTTATTGCCTGGGAGTCAACTTGTAAATGTTAAGCCATACAGGTATCCTCATTTTCAAAAAATGAGATTGAAAAGTTGGTAAAAGAGATGCTTAACCAGGGAGTGATTCAACACAGCTCCAGTCCTTTTTCATCTCCAGTATTACTGTTGAAAAAAAGGATGGAAGTTGGAGATTTTGTGTGGATTACAGGGCTCTTAATGGAGTCACTGTAAAAGACAAGTTCCCTATTCCTACTCTTGATGAATTATTAGATGAGTTACATGGGGCTGCTGTGTTCTCTAAGCTAGATCTTAGAGTTGGGTATCATCAAATCAGAATGGCTTCTCAAGATATTTCTAAGACTACTTTTAGAACTCATGAAGGTCATTATGAGTTCCTAGTTATGCCTTTTGGGTTAACTAATGCTCCATCTACTTTTCAATCAATTATGAATAGATTGTTTGCTCCTTATTTGAGAAGATTTGTGCTAGTTTTCTTTGATGACATCTTAATCTACAATACTGTTTCATGCTCATGCTCTACATTTATCCACTACTCTTAGTTGTTTACAAGAGAATGAATTTTTTCTTAAGCAAAATAAATATTATTTTGCTAAAAACAGAATTGAATATTTGGGACATGTTGTGTCTTTTCTGGGGGTTGAGCTTGATGTTGCCAAGATAATGGCAGTTCAAAATTGGCCTTTGCCAACTACTGTTAAACAGTTGAGAGCATTTTTCGGTTTGGCAGGGTATTACAGAAGGTTTGTGAAGGGCTATGCTACTATAGCAGGACCCATAACTGATCTACTACAAAGGGACTCCTTCAATTGGAGTGAAGCAACTAGCAAGGCTTTTAATACTCTTAAACAAGCCCTAGTCACTGCCCCTATTATGCACTTGCCTAATTTTTCCAAGACCTTTGTTCTAGAAACAGATGCTTCAGGAACAGGTATTGGAGCAATTTTATTACAAGACAATCATCCAATATGTTATTACAGTAGGAAATTAACTCCTAGAATGCAAAAAGGCTTCTGTCTATGTGAGGGAGTTATATGCTATTGTGGAGGCTGTCAAGAAATGGAGACAATATCTTTTGGGACATCATTTTGTTATTAAAACTGATCATAGAAGTTTAAAGGAAATTTTAACTTAGGTAATTCAAACCCCTGAGCAACAACAGTTTCTGGCCAAGCTAATGGGTTATGATTATTCTATTATGTACAAGCCTGGAGTTGAAAATAAAATAGCTGATGCTTTATCTAGACAATTTATTTCTGAGATTCAATTATGTGGATTTTCAATGCCTATCTTTTCAATGATTGATCAGATAAAGGAGGAGTATCAAAATATACTCAGTTACAACAATTGATAAAGGATCTACAATAGGGACAACTTCCACAATCTAAGATGCTTTATAGAGATGGTTTGTTATTTGTCAATGGTAGGATACATTTGCCAGTTAATGCAGCTGTGATTCCATTATTACTCAAGGAGTTTCATGAAACTCCTGTGGGAGGCCATTTGGGGGTACTTAAGACTTATAAGAGATTGGTTGCTGACTTTGTATGGGATGGTCTTAAAAATTTTGTGAAGACTTTTACTCAGAAATGTGTGGTCTATCAGCAAATTAAATATTGTACAACTAGTCCTGCTGGTTTGTTACAACCTTTGCCAATTCCAAACAAAATTTGGGAAGATATTTCTATGGATTTTGTAACTTCCTTGCCTTTATCAACTGAACATTCAGTTATATTGGTTATTGCGGACAAACTCTCTAAGTATTGTCGCTTAGGTGCTTTACCCACTCATTATACAGCTACTAAAGTAGCTAAGCTCTTCGTGGATATTGTGGTTAAATTGCATGATTTTCCTAGAGCTATTATTTCAAATAGAGATTCTGTGTTTGTCAGTTCTTTTTGGAGGGAACTTTTCAGACTGAGTAATACTAAACTGTGTATGAGCACAACCTATCACCTTCAAACAGATGGACAGACTGAGGTACTTAATAAGGTTTTACAACAGTATCTAAGAGGATTGTGATGGCTAAACCATCTGATTGGTTAAAGTTTCTATCTTGGGCTGACTATTGTTTCAATACTTCTTATCACACTAGTACTCATTCAACTCCATTTGAAGTTGTGTATGGAAGGCCACCGCCAACTATTCCAGCTTATATCAAAAGTCAAGCTGATATTGAGGCAGTAGATTCTGAATTAAAAGATAGGGATGAAGCCCTTCGGATTCTTAAAACTCAACTAATACAGGCTCAACAGAGAATGAAATATTTAGCTGATCAACATAAAACAGATAAATAATTCTCTGTTGGGGATCTGGTTTTTGTGAATTTACATCCCTATAGACAGGGGTCTCTAGTTGTGAGAAGCTCCAACAAGTTGGCTAAACATTCTTTTGGCCCCTTTAAAATTCTTAAAAGGGTTGGTTCAGTAGCTTATGAACTGGAGCTTCCGTTAACTTCCAAGATTCATCCGGTTTTTCATGTATCTAAGTTGAAGAAAGCTCTTGGAGCAGAACTTTCTTCAAATGATTTACCTGATTTGTCAGATATTTCAGGTCCTATAATTAGTTCTATTGCTATTTTGTCTTCACGGACTATTAAACGTCAAGGGCAGTTTATAGGACAGATCCTAGTTCAATGGGATGGCTGTCCATTGGAGGACGCCTCTTGGGAAGACTACAACATGTTTTTATAGACTTATCCTACTTTTGACCTCAAGGATGAGGTCAGTTTTTCTGCCCCGGGAGTAAATGTTATGAACCAGAAAGAAGAAGATAAGAGAAGGTCAGCAAGGAAACATAATCGGCCAAGCTATTTGAAAGACTTTGTAGAAAAATAGAGAATAGTTCATGTATGAAATATAAGATGTAAGCTGTAGAAACATATGATGAAATAAAAATGTGTAAAAACGTGTGTGAATGTGAACATGTATTCAAGAAATAGTTATATGAGGCATATAAATAGAAGATGCTATGAGAAAAGAGGCATCAGAGAAATTAGTTCTGGAATTTTATCTTGTATCTTCCATTTCTTGGAGCTGAGGAGCTCGATACCTCTTGTTCATTTTTGTTCTTTCCTTTCCCTCTGCTTTGATCTGTCGTCTACAACTGCAAGGAGCGAAAGCACTGGAATCAGGGCAAGAAGAGGGGAAGTAGTAAACGAGGAAGAAGGGAGTACTCATCTGCGGAGATCGTCCAGTAGAAGAGATCAATGAAACCCTATTTTGCTGTAGCAAGAAGAGCAGCAGCAGGTGAGAGAAAAATCCCTCAAGGTATATATATTTTCTGAAGGGCGGATTTCACAAGGTTGTCTTGGCGTTTTTGTGTGAGTGGGCTCGGCGTGTTTGGGCTGCACAGTAACGGGCTTATCAGGGTGTCACTCTTTCCATTGGAATGAGGTCATTTCATTGGATTTTTGTCTTCAACAGATTTTTTTCCAAAAGCTGTTTGAATGATAAAAATAAAAGACCAAAATTCCACGGGAAACATCTAATCCTATGGAAAATAAAAATGAGCTCAGACCTCTTTTTTTTTCCGGAGCGCACACGGCAACTTCTTCCTCCCTCTGCAACAACTTTTCGCTTGCAAATGTCCTCTTCCTTTTTCTTTTTCTCAATTTTCTTTGATCTGCAACGTCTCCTCCCTCTTCTCAATCTTCTCTCCAATGTAAAGTTGAGAAAATGATCCCTCTCTCGCACTCGGCAATAGCTGAGTCAAATTGCACATTTCCTCTTTCCTCTCCTCCTTCCCACCTATATTCGCTTGCTATTGAAGAGTTCTTTTTATCACTTTGTATGAACTACAAAGGATTGTATATTGTTGAACACAAAATAATTTTGACACTGCATGATGAAAAAAAAAATTCAGCCATGAAACTTGAAGATGCGCGCCACTGATTTTTCTAATAATACGAACATTTCGATAAGAAATAAAATATTATCTCTTAAGGGTGTCAAATGTTATGGGGTGTCAGATGTTATTGGGTAATTATCTGTTAAGGGATTGTCCTTTTCCTTTCTTTTTTTATGTTTTACTATTTGGCTTTCTCTCTGATATCAACCGGAGAGATGACACATATGCACAGTTCAATCTACCGAAAGGAAAAAGATGATAAATCACTTGCATTATTAAATGATAAACCCCAACTAATGGCACCTCCTCTATCATATGCATATATTACATATCGATGCATTCAATGTGGAATCAGAAAGATGCAACTACATTCGTACTGGTATATAAAGATGAATAGTTTGTAATGTAATTTTCATGACACACATTATGTTATCCTTCTGATCACATATTTTCTAATAGCGTAACTATGTTATCCTTCTGATAACAAAAGTTATGCCCGATACTTTGTAACTTCTGCGCATGCTGCATTGTACTGTTATTCAATGCATAGGTTACTACTGCCTACACAAGAAATGGAATTGACCAACTGCCTGGACATATGACTTTACAATACATCCTTTCAATTTATATATGGTACCATCAACAATACAAGAGAAATCAGATTACAACGACAAAGTGAGAGCTAATACTCGGACAGAGAAATGGTTTATGATGTCTTCCACATCAATCCTTCGCTGCCATTTATTTCTTATCTCATTCTATGCACGTTACATATGAAATCACCTTTCAACGAAGAAAGCTCATATGCTTAATCATAGATGTTTAGGAGTCTATGGGACCTTATATAAGTACATTTGCATTTAGTATTCAAAGCATGCACAAAGTTATTTGATATAAGTACATTTGCATTTAGTATTCAAAGCATGCACAAAGTTATTTCCACTACAACAGTTGCTGTGAACACCACTTCTTGTTCTGTCTCGGTACTTAATTATGGCCTCAACTTTAAGAATACAGTGATAAAAATTAAGAACAGAAGAAAAGCTAACTATATGCGAAGTGTCAAACTTAGGTGTTCAATATATACTTGTTTCTGTGAGAATCCAAACATTTAGTATTCAAAGCATGCACAAAGTTATTTCCACTACAACAGTTGCTGTGAACACCACTTCTTGTTCTGTCTCGGTACTTAATTATGGCCTCAGTTTTAAGAGTACAGTGATAAAAAATAAGAACAGAAGAAAAGCTAACTATATGCGAAGTGTCAAACTTAGGTGTTCAATATATACTTGTTTCTGTGAGAATCCGAACATGAGGGCTCGTTGTGGCAGAAATTATCGCCCATAAATCCGACTAGAACATTAAAATCCAAGCAAATTCTCATTAAAATAACATTTATCAACGCAATATCACAAAAAAGAGATCTCCTTTATAAACGAATCATCATGGCAACTGTACGCATACACCTGGAACATAAAAGAGAAACCCTAACTGCGGAGATGGAGAAAGGAATCACGTCGTCGAAGAAGATGGCGGCAGGAAGGAAGGCGAGTAGGAAGACGGAAGGAATAGAGGCAAGATGACAGGGAGAGGAAGAAGGCAGAGGAAAGGTACTCATCGGAGAACGGAGAGCAGGACGAACGCTTCCTCCAGCCGTCAGCCGCTGGGTTGAAACCAAATGAATCGAACAGAATGGAAAAGTTTAACCGGGTTATGGAACTCTAATTAACCGAGTCGACCACGAACCGGGTTCCGCCGGCATGTAATATTTTTCAGGAAATGAATCATATGACGAGACATGGTTTGAATTTTGATGTCTAGTTTAGATTTAAATTTTGATTACATGAAAAAAATTGTTTTTATCTAATGAATCAAACTTCAACACGTATTTTTTGTGGTACATAATTTGTAAACAAATATGATATATGTCTCAACCACAAATCTTATCGTTTATATCTGATGACTAGTAAATGTGCACGTATTTTGTGATATATAATTTGAGAAAAAATGCCATTTTCTCAAGTAGAAACAGAATTTATGCTATTACGAATACATTTTTATAAATAATTGAGATTTTTAGGAGTTTCTTTAAAGAAGAGTTTTTTTAGGAGTTGATGATTTTTTTCTCATATTTTTTTAGTTTTATAAGATTTCTTTTTAGTGTGATTACTTTGAATTGGAGAACCGAATTCAAATCCATTTGCTTGAGTTCAAAGTATTTTTTTTATCATTTTGCTCACTAGTAAATTTCATCTCGAACCAATTTAGTTTCTCAACTCTATTTGGAAATATAAATTTTTTAAATTCACATTATTATTTTCATAATTGAATGTTGTAACACCCCAAAAGTATAGTTCGCCATATGAGATAATGGCCTGCCCTTTTGAAGACGTTACCACATTCTTTTTTGACTTAATATTTAACTAATTAACTGATTAGCCTTGATGATACATCATGCAAAAGTAATAACTTTAAACATAAAACTTCATTTGCTAAGTCTAGCTAAATAAAATATTCTTCTATATTGTTCGATAAAACAAAGACATAACTAATAAAAAAAGTAGGTCCAACTCAATATAGACTAATCCTTTAGAAGCTAAGCTTCTATCACATGTAAGTTACCATATCATGAACGTCGCAGTCGCCAATACCATCATCTATGAAATTTTCTCAATAAATAATCGGTTAGGCCTTCCTCTTCATGCACAAATTCAATAAAATCATCAATAGTTTTTAATCCTACTTTCAGTTGAGCAATATGCTCACTTCTAGGTTATCTCCAAGAAGCACTAAATCATCATAGTAATTGAAGAAATTAATCGTTAAGGTTTAGCAATCATAAAAATACAAATTCACTTATTCATCGTTCATCAGGAAAACAATATCCACGTTGGATATCGACACAATCCGCATAGTGTTTATTAAACAATATTAAAGTCATGGTCAACTTCGAGAAACGATCCGCGTCAAGTCGACACGGTCCGTTTTGCATGCACTCTATTTCTTAGGGGAAATGTCTCACATCCAGTATTTAATTTATTTGTAATAGTTATGGTCCGTGTTGGTTTTAACATGATTCATATTAGGTTTAGGGTTTATGTCAGAGCTTTCTTTGATTCGAGGAAATAACCCATATCAAGTGCGACACAATTCATTTTTTGCATCTGGTGTTGTTTGAGGGATGCAACCCACATTCTATGATGACGTGATCCACGTTAGGTTAACTTCAAGTTGTCCGATGAGACACGACTCATGTCCGGGGTGACATAGTTAACGTCATTAGCGAATGCGGGTCATGTCAATTAGGACACGGTCCGTATTCGATCTTCCAGGATGTTGGTTGTAGTCTTCATTTTTGTTTGAGAATCAATCCAGACATAATACTTTGGATAATAGGGTGCAGAAATTATAACTTTAATGCCAAAATCATATTATTATCAATCTATCTATGATTCCTATATCCAATCTTATACATAAGCAGTACCCTAAATATATCGCCCCAAGAAGACCACCCTTGTCGCTTGGCAAAATGTCCTTCCCGAGACGTTACAGGCTTACTTCTCGAACTTTTCTTGGCCCAATGGGCTGACCAATAGTGATGATACATCATGCAGAAGAAATAACTTTATTTGTAAAACTACATCTAATAGAATAAAATATAATCCAATATTGAGTTACATGATCCAATAATGAAAAGACATAACTAATGAAAATAGACTTGAATCAATCTAAAACTGATCATGTGCAAGCCACCACATCACGAACTCCATCATTGCTTATATCATCACCTTATTCATTGTCCTATCCTCCTGCAGGATCAAATGCAGGGAAAAATTAGTATCCCATGAGCGATAAATCCCAATATGTAAAATGTAATAATAATACAATAGGATAAATCATATATGGAGATACAATCACGGAAATAATTAATGACTTGACTTCATGTTTTCACCTTCTCATTATTTATTCAACTTACCATCCTTTAGCTTGATCATTACCTTTGGTCCATCATTGACGAGAACATCAATTGCATCACTCCCAAGTTGCGCATAATCTCTTGATCAATATGCTCAAGTCCAATTATACTTTACTTTGGATCACAATGTTCTTTCTTTGTCTTACATTAAACAATACTATCTTTAGATGATCCTTTAACAATCACAAAGGTAGTTGGCTTTGATCCCGGTTCAATCAAGGCTTCTTAGGCCTTGGGGTCAACCCAAGACCCATTAATTTTCATAACGATAGACCCCGAAGGAACCCAATCAGGACAAGTCTTGGGATCATAATAAATTTTGCAATTAGGGTAAATCTTGCGATCGGGATAAATCCCGCAATTGTCGGGAGCCAACACACACTTCATGTAGATTCAATCACATGTGATTCATTTTAAAACCTAATCAAACTCTAGGTTATTACTCATGCAATCATCACTAACTCACGCAATAGAATAAATTCAATAAAACATGATCAATAAGGGGTAGGGTGGTTAATTGTCGTAACACAGCCCACGTCCAGATCGGACATGACCCATTTTCGGGTGGTGGATGTTTATGTCAGGACACAGTCCGTGTCGGGAAAGGACATGAACCGTGTCGTATGCTTGACATTATCATTTCGACGAACACAATCCACGTCGGTGATATAGTTGTTTTGTCATCAGCCAAAGCACGATCTGCATCAGGGTGACATGGCTTGCATTTGATGGGTACTGGCTGATCACACGAGCCATGTTCGAGAAGGATACGGTCCATGTCAAGAAGATGGCAGTGTCGATCGAGAAACATGGTCTGCGTCTTAGGTGACACAGGTCGTTTCCTCTGGCGCTGGTGCGATATCGAGACACAGCCGTTTGCATGCTGAACATGAACTGCATTGTAAGTTTGTGTTCGTTGTATGTTTCCTACTCATGCGTCGTACATATATAAAATACCCTAAGGTTGATCACCCTTAATTACATACCTTGATTTCGTTGATCTCGATCCTCCCTCGCGTATGCCCTTCCCTTCCTTGAGTCCTGAGAGAGAGAGAGAGAGAGAGAGAGAGAGAGAGAGAGAGAGAATTTGGTTCTTTGGCTTAGGGTGAGAATTAATGAGAACCCCTGTCCTCTAACGCTCTATTTATAGGGGTTTTCTATGGTGTAATCCAAGTCCAACTCAACTTAATACCTCTTATTTTAATTATGATTTGGAATCATATAAGAACTAATTAAGATGAGACTAGGAATGTTAAATTGATTAGGAAAATATTAGGACACCTCTTTGACTTTGACTCCTTCATAGTCTTTTCTTAATCCTAATCAAATTATATATTTTCTCTGTATCCTTTTATATATTTTGAAAATTTGGGGTATTATATTATAACCTCCTAAAAATAAATTCGTCCTCGAATTTGGGCATGTCATCTAAATTTATCAAAAGTTCATATTTGTTTTCCATCTTCCAACATAATCAATCCATATCAAGACAACACAATAAATTCATTAGTCATATCAATGGCCTCTAATCATATATCCTAATCATCATATAATTTTTAGTTTGTATGTTGATAATAAGTCTATATTTCAAAAAATGATCACGGTCATAACCTCAAAAGAATATTCACTTAGACTCCTTGAGGCTCATATCAATCAAGTTGATCATAAAAAAATTCTACAATGATAGAATCCAAATTTGATCGTCCAAAATAACCATCTCATCCTCAAGGCTTTATTGATTTATACAATCTCTAAATAATCTCCTTAGGAATCATGTTATACCATCCAATAATTTCAATCATAACTATGCCTCAATATTCATCCTTAGTTGGATAATCAACCTTAGCTCAAATTCTTAAAATTCATCAAAATTTCTTCTTATCACTTATAAATCAAGATCACCTAAAAACATAATAATCTTTTCATAATCTTTAAATGCATTCAATATCAATATTACTATGAACCATACTAGTAGGAAGCAAACCTAATATCCTATCATCCATATGTCATTCATATATCAGTGATCTTCTATCTATTGACAAACATTTAATCGTATGCATACCTTAATATTTTCTTTGATGATGCGATGGAGGTTCGTGATGGTTGCGCATGATCGTTAAACACTTAGGGACAACTAAGAAGTGCCCATTGTTAGACTCTGATACCTTCTATAACGCCTTGAGAAGACAACCCTTGCTGCCTAGCAGAATGCCCTTTCTGAGAAAGATTGAACAATTGACATTTCTCTTCATTAAACTTTACTTGACCCAATGGACTAACCAATAACGATGATACATCATGCAGAAGCAATAACTTTAATCATAAAACTAAATCCAATAATTTATTTGAAATAAAATATAATCCAATATTCGATTACATGATCAAATAATGAAAAGACATAACTAATGGAAATAGACTTAACTCAATCTAAAACTGATCATGGGCAAGCGACCACATCATAACCTCTATCATCGCCAATGTCATCACCTTATCATTGTCCTATCCTCTTGCAGGATCAAAAGCAGGGAAAACAATGTCCCACGAGTGATGAAGCCCAATATGTAAAAGGTAATAATGATACAATAGGATAAATCATATATGGAGATACAATCAGGGAAACAATTAATGACTTGACTCCTCCTTTTTACCTGATGCGAAAAATCACACGCTAAAAACTCAGCAAGTATAATGGTCGCACAAATAATAAAATGATGAGAAGAGTGTCGAACCCACGAGGACTGATGAATTTTAATTTCTGAAACTTTATCTTGAAATTCGATTAACTTCAGTGAATTAAGAAAAAGAAAAGATAAGATAAGACAAAGAAGAGATAAAAGAAAAAATAAAAGAAAAAAAATAAAAGAAAAAAATAAAAGAAAAAAATAAAAGAAAAGATTTTCAGAAAAGTTTAGATGATAAAAAGATTTGGTTGGTTAGGATTAAAAATTTGTTTTAACCCTGTTATCTCTAGATCAATTCATTTAAAATGTTTGAATATTAGATGGTGGAAGAATTGATTTAAATTTATAGGACTCCAGAAACGGATGAACTAACTATCTTAATCTTAAATTAAATCAGGAATACGTGAAAACGTTAATCCTAAATCAATTTAAATTAAAACGCAATAAAATCTAATCATAAATTACTAGGCCTCTCTTGAGTAAATATCAACCCACAATTTATGAATTCTGGAAATAGATAGACATAAATCTTTTCATCAAGAGTCCAAACACTTGAAGATGGCCAAAAAAGAATATGCCAAGAAAACAACCCGCGTCGCGTCCGAAACGGACCGATCCTTGAGACTAGTCCCTATTCGGAGATGAAAACGATGACGAAGAGGTGAAAACGGTCCTTGTTAGACGAACACGACTCATTTTGTCTTGCCGAAAAACGGAAGTCGCATAAATCCGAAAGAAAATTAATTAAGAATAAATACTAACAGTATCTTTCGATTAAAGTTAATAAAATACTCAATAAACTTGAACAATATCAAATCACAAACTAAATAAAGTTTAACAGAAATTATTCCTAACTAAACAAAGATGATTCTAAGCCTTAAGAAATAAAATTAGAAAAACAAACAGATCTGCAGAATCATATTACTTTCTGGATCTTCAATCCCGCTACAAGGCTTCTCCTCCAATATTGACATTTCAGCTCTTCAGAAATCTGTAGAAATATGAGGAGTAATTTTCTATCTTGTTAGAGATGTTGATTTTCTTCTGTTGATTTTTCTTCTCTCCTGAGAACCTTGTATGTCTATTTATAGTAGAACCAATCTTCAAGGGGTCTCCAAATCTTCCACAAAGTTGAGATATTTTCAAATTCTTTCGAAGTCAAAATAGGAAAGAATTTATATTTTTCAATTAAATTCGTATATCTCCTTTAGGCTGAAATTTAAACCATCAAAACTCTTCCAAATCTTCTCAAATATGATTCCTTTTGATCCCCAAGGAGTTAGCATAAGATAAGAGTCCTTTTCCAAGTCATATTAGAGAGAATGATGATAAAATCTTCTAATTTTTCTTCAAATTCGTAGCTCTCTCTTGGGATAAATTTTTGGACTTCAAAACTCTCTCAAATTCATTAGAAATATGTCTCTAATAGTACCCAAGAAATTGTATAATGATTAGAAGTCTTTTTCATGAAGTTTTAACACCTTTTCCTAGTCAAATTCTTCAAAAGAACCATTCCTAGTTGAAATAGAAAAAATTGGAAGTTCTTCTTCAATTGAATTTTCTCAAGTGAACCAATTCCTATTTGAAGTAGGAATGCTAAGAATCTTTTTTAATTGAGAGTCTTCAAATAATAAACACCTTAAAAAAATATATAATATCAAATAGTGCGCTCGACTGATTCTGCCCTTTGCAGTATTTGCCAT
>LTAE01005884.1:0-14808 GCA_001647135.1 Pontederia paniculata | reverse complement strand
TAGAGTCTTCAAATAATAAACTACTCAAAAAATATATAATATCAAATAGTGCGCTCGACTGATTCTGCCCTTTGCAGTATTTGCCATGAATTAATGTCATTTTGCCTAAAAATTAATCATAAAGAGTACTTAGGTAGAATCTGACTAATAAATGCAAAATCAACTAAAATAATTAAAATAATGCATTAATTAATGTAAAGCACTAGAAAAATGATATCAAAATAGATGCGTGCAATATCTATATTTTTGCTCGCATCATTACCTTCTCATTATTTATTCAACTTACATCCTTTAGCTCGATCATTACCTTTGGTCCATCACTGATGAGAACATCAATTGCATCACTCTCAAGATACACATAATCTCTTGATCAATATGCTCAAGCCCAATCATACTTTGCTTTGGACCACAATGTTATTTCCTTGCCTTACATTAAATAATACAATATTTAAATGAGCCTTTAACAATCACAAAGATAATTGGCTTTAATCCCGTCGCAATCAAGGCTAGCTAGGCCTTGGGGAAAATCCGAGACCCATTAATCTTCATAACGATAGATCCCGAAGGATCCCAATTAGGAGAAGTCTCGCGATCAAGATAAATCCTGCAATCAGGGTAAACCCTTCAATCGGGATAAATCCCGCAATCATCGAGAGCCAACATACACTTCATGTAGATTCAGTCACACGGGCGATTCATTTTAAAACCTAATCAAACTCAAGGTTATTACTCATGCAATCATCAGTAACTCATGCAATAGAATCAATTAATAAAACATGATCGATAAGGGGTAGGGTGGTTAACTATTGTAACACGTCCCACATCCATACTGGACATGACCGTTTCCGGGCGGTAGATGTTTATGCCAGGACACACTCGCGTTGGGAGAGGATACAGACCGTGTAGTATGCCTTACATTGTCATTTTGACTCGATCAGTGTCAATGATACTGTTATTTCACCATAGGCCAAAACACAATCCTCATTAGGGTGATGCTACCTGTGTCTGCAGGGAACTGTCCAATCACACGACCCATGTTCGAGAAGGACATGGTCCGTGTCGGGAAAATGGCGATGTTGGCCGAGGAACATGGTCCGCATCTTGGGTGTCACGAGACGTTTCTTCTGGTGCTGGTGCAATTCATGGAACGCGTCTACAAAGACATGGCCGTTTGCATGCCGAACACAGACTGTATCAGAAGTATATGTTCGTTGTATGTTTCCTATTTATATGTCATACATATATAAAATACCCTAAGGTCGATCATCCTGAATTACATACCTTGATTTCGTTGATGTCGATCCTCCCTTGCATATTCCCTCCCCTTCCTTGAGTCCTTTAGGGGGGAGGGAGGGAGGGAGGAGAGAGAGAGGGGGATGGAGAGAGAGAGAGAGAAATTGTGAGAATTGAGGAGGGGTTAATCCTATTTATTGGGAAGAAAAATCCCCCTCTATATAGAATTTACCTATGAATAGGAGTCTTTGGTAAACTAATTTGAATAAGGATAGAAATATTAAAATATTAGAAAAATAATTTGACATTGACTTTTATCATTTTATTAATCCTAATCATATCTTATCTTATCCTACTTTATCTTTTCTTTTTATCATTTTATTATTTATCTAAAAATTGAGGTTGTTACGGATAGGATAGTGTTAGTTTGTGTTTATCAATTGATATTTTTTCACTCAAATTTAAAAATATAAAACTTTCCTTCCTTTTTTGTCCTATGCATTAGAGGTAGTTCCCTCTTATCTTATGGAGGAGAACCACTTCCTTCCTCTCTCCTCCGTAATAGGGCAAAGTTTTTTTTTTCTAAATTCTCTATTTTAATACAATTATGCTTGTGATATGAAGAAAAGGGAAAAATATTAAAAAATTGTAATGATGCTCGAGATGTGATAGAGGTAATGATGTTACTCTAGTTGAAAAAAATGTATGAAAATAATGATTAAGAAATAATATCATAATAATTAAGATCTTATTTCTCACGTTTTAATCAAACACATTAAATATAACGAATGAGCTCCACAATATTTAATATTGGAAAATGAAAAAAAGTAGAAATTACGTACTACCCAAGAATGTCTTACTCTCATCGGATTAGGTAATGAGAAATATGTCACGGATTAGAAAAAAAATAATGCACAATTATAGATTTCAATTAAACGGAGCTTAAGGGATCATAACAAAAAATTATGAGGATTAAGATTGATTAAGATGTGGTTGGAAGATGAGGAGCAAAATGAGAGATCACAACAACAACACAAAAAAATGATGTGATTCAAAGCTCCACATTCAACGACAACTACAACACCATGCAACCATGTTTTCTATTTTATAAGACCCACCTGTTTAGGATTCCTTATATCATGTAACATTTTATAAATCACTTGTACTTAGGAGGCGGTTACTGCATTACCTCTTAACATTACCTGGTAATCTACATTAGCTGATAGAAAGATTACTACCTATTAAATTACCAATAATGTACATTACCCCGTTTACTATATATAAGTAATCCAAGTGGTAATTCAGATTATCATATTTACTTATATAAATGATTACTAAATAATATACATCATTTTACCAAACTACCCTTCATAAACATAATTAAGTTAAAAATTTTATATTATTGAATTAAAATTTATCAAGCTAAATTATGAATTCACAAATTAATGAATTTAAGTAATTAATACCCTTCAAATTAAAATAATAATAAAATAATCTTTATAATTAATAATAATAATTCATAAAAAATTAGTCTAATTAATAATACTTATAAATTAACAAATAGTGCTATATTTTAATTCATAATATGATCATAATAATATAATATTATTTAAATAATATTTATTATGGTCATTAATATAATACTAATAATAAATTATTATTATTATTATTATTTGTGTTATTACTATATTTTAATTCATAATATGATCATAATAATATAATATTATTTAAATAATATTTATTATGGTCATTAATATAATACTAATAATAAATTATTATTATTATTATTATTTGTGTTATTGTTATTATTATATGAGAATTTATTATTGTGTTATGTTTTATTTATGAAAGATTTAAAAGGGCAAAGAGGGAAACTAATATAAATAAGATTGCCACCTGGGTGGTAATCTGGATAGACACCCCCCCTCATAGGTAATGTGAATTACCACTTCATATGCAATCTACATTGATAGACAATCCAGATTGCCTACGAATTAAAATAAGTAAACAATGTAATGTGGTGGACCCAAGTAATTTTAATTTCAGATTACCAGTAATGTAAAAGATTACTGTGGGAAAACGCCTTATTAAGATTAATGCAACGAGTTCCATTATGGTATAAAAGTTTGATTTTGTCAAACTATATTTTTAATCAAAATTATCTCTTTCTCAACATGTTATCCACCAAAGAAGAAAAAAAAATAAGAGAAAGAGAGAGAATAGTAAATACTGAAATAAAACTCAAGTAAAGTGATCTAGTGCCCTTGTGTTCTTCATTCTTCTGCATTTGGTGCTCCTCTGCCCTACTACATTCCCATTCATTTTCGAACCCACATATGCACCACTGGCCTCTCTTTCCTCGATCATGCATGGGTTGCAGTCTCACAGTTCCTTCATCGGTTAAGAGTTGTCTGAGCGAAATTCACAATTGTCCTGTCCCATATATTGAATCCTAGTTGCGAAAAGCAACAAGTCATGATTGAAGCAAGTACGCCTACAAGAGTATCCTACTTTATCTTTCACTCAAAAGTCAAACGAATTTGGATGCTTGTAATGAAATATGCAACAATGCGGTCTCTTCATATCATTGGTATTTTTTCTTTCAATTGTCTTATGTCCTATTGTTGCAATGTTTTGTTCATCTCCCTTATCATGCTCATTGGATTCTCATCCATTCACTTCTTCCCCATGCCCATCTACAAGTCTACTTTAGTTATATTTTTTTTCTATAAATTCTAATTATATTTCTTTAATTGTTGTAGCAGTTGTTTACTCTTCCAATCTAATGATAATCTATGATAACTCATTAAGACCAATTAGAGCAGTTATCTTTTGGCACATATAGTAATGAAATTGGACTATGTTACTTTTCATAGAACCCCCTTTTTTGTGACTCATTGCTCAATTCATTCATCATTTTGTCTACCAAAACCAACTTTTTGTGTACCACTTTTCCCTCCTAACTAGAGCCTATTTTTGCTAGTTTGCCAAGTCTTTGTGCATGCCACAAGTCCATTTAAGACTTCCTTTCTACAACTCTCTATCATCATTGCTATCATGCCATTTTGTAAGTTTTTTTCTTGAATCTTTTTATGCTTGAGTTCTCTACAAACAAAAGGAGAAACATAAATCTTTCTTCTTCGTTCTTCTTCTTTTCTCTTTCACTTAACTCTATCTTTTCCTATAGGCATTTTAACATTAGATATCTCCATTTTGAGATGCTATTGCCTCCTTACACCATTCCCTTTACCAATGCACGGAAGATTAATTAGGTTGTCTGATGCGTTCTAAATACACTAGCAAGCGCACTAGTTGTTCAAGTAATATAATGATAAAAAGTAAGGATGTCGAACCCATGAGAACTAATGTAACCTAGACTTATCTAATTCTAAAAGTAATAAGAGAAAATATCAAATTCAGTTCTAATTCAGAAAACAAAATAAAGCAAAAGATGAGAAAATGTAAAATTCCAAAGATGAGGTCAAATGAGATCAAATCAAATAAAGTTGAAGGATTCAGGACTTTGTCTCACCATTAAATCAGTTTGAATCAGAATTATGCACATATTGCTTCTAATGATGGACTAAGTTTGCTTAAGATGTGATCCCCTAAATAGATGCAATCACCTATCCTAGGTTTAGATTTATTGAGGACGTTCAAACGAATCCACCCCAAGCAAATCCTAATCTAATATATATGCTTTAAGAATGCAAAACTTATGCTGTCAGCCACTTAATCAAGTCTAGCTTAACATGCCACATAACCTAGAATCTCCCACGAGTAATCAAATTGTGACATGAATGATTGTGACCTAAATTCAATGATCAATTCCTCCAAATGTTCAAATCAATTACACTAAACAATCAATGATCAAATTTCATGATCATCACAAAGAATAAAAATCATTAAGGAAAATAATCATGTTCTAAAAGAAACAAATCAATACAACTCAATCTAAAATAGGGTTAAAAAACTTTCTAACATAGACGACTAAATAGGAAAATAGTTCTTCCAAAAAAATAAGAAATCAAACTCTAGATCAGCAGGAGATCTTCAACATCTTGCTCTGGCTTTGCCTAAAAAAATTAGAATTTCACTCAAGGCTTTGAATATGATCTTCAACCTCTAACCTCTTTGGCTTCAGACCTATAGCAAATAATATCTATCTCTTCCTTTATATATGAATGTCATTTCGTATCTATCCTTTTATACCCTACTTCAGATTAGGGTTTCATAAAGTTGCATAGTGATCTTCTGATCAAATCTACTTTTTGATCAACGATTGTGATGAAAACCCCAACTGATCTCTTCCAAATCTTCAAAAATATCTTTTAATCAAAACTCTAAAGTCTCAGATCAGATAAAATCCTTCCCGACCGTCAAATCTTATCAAATCCACGAAAATATTGAATATCGTAACTTTCTCATGGCCCGTGATGGAATATCAATGCTCGTAAGTACATGGTTTTCATATCATCTTCAGTCTTCACGGCCCGTGATGATTCCTCATGACCCATAAATCATACGCAGATCGGATGTTTTCAAGGTGATTCTCCATTCTTACGACCCGTGACGATTCTTCACGACCCGTAACATGTGTGCTGCACTTGGTGGCCGTCTTTGTAAACATCGTGATAGATGGTTACGCCTCGTAACTTGCTATGTAACGACCCATAACATAACATAATGGTCCATGACGATCGGGTTGTTCTGAATTGGAACTATTATAAGAGTCATTATATCGATGTTGTGATCGTAACCTCCATCCTTACAACCTGTAATACTCCATTACGACCCATAATGGGTTGAGCTGAAGTTACATTGCTCGCTGTAAAGGTCGTGATTTCGCATAACGGCTCATGATGGCCTGCATTTCAGGTATTACTCCTTCATCATGGCCTGTAATGGCTCATCATGGCCTGTGATGGCTCCTGGGTGTTGATTTCCTCTTCGTGAGTATGCTCTTTTGTGATATCCAATTGATTCCAGCCCTTCCTTAGCCTCTTCAAGTGATTTCCTGCACAATGTACACCAACAAGAGCAGATTTTGGACTGGGTACAATATGAACAAATAAAGAACTAAATGGATGCATGCCATGCGAAAATAACTCAAATCATGCCTAATTTATGCCCTAAAACATGTTATAAAATGCATGCATCATTGTCGTATGTGTAAGATTGCTAGCTAGATCTTAAAGCGCTCACTAATAACTCAATAGTCCATGAATGAACTCAATCATCTCGGAACCGAGACAAGTTTCACAATCAGCTAAATCTTACAATGAGGATAAAACCCTGCAATCGGGATAAATTCTATAATAGAAGCACCAAATCATCACAATAACTGTAAAAGATCAATCATTAGGGTTAAGCAATCATTGAAATATAAATTCATTTATTCATCGTTCATAAAGCAAAACAACGTCTGCATCAGATATCGACACTGTCTGCATTAGTGTTTATTAAACAATATTCAAGTTGTGGTCAACTTCGAGAAATGGTCCGCGTCATGTCGACATGGTACGCTTTGCATGCACGTCATTTTCTTAGGCGAAACGTCTCACATCCGATATTTAATTTATATGTAATAGTTATGGTCCATGTCGATCTTAACACGATCTGTGTTAGGGTTTATGTCGACATCTCCATGTGGGTCTTAACCCAGACCGTGTTAATTTTAGGGTTTATGTCGGCGTCATCTTCGATCCCAGGGAACAACACATATCAATGTGCGATACAATACATTTTTTGTCTCCCATGTTGTTCAAGTGGCATGGCCCACGTTCCATGATGACGTGATCCATGTTAGGCCGGCTTTGAGTCATCCGACGAGATGTGACCTATGTCCGAGGTGATGTAGTTAATGCCATTAGCGAATGCATGTTGTGTCAGTTAGGGCACGGTCCATGTTCGATCTCTAGGATGCCAGTTGTAGTCTTCATTTCTGTTCGAGAATCGATCCATAATAATACTTTAGAGAATAGGGTGTTGTGCAGAAATTGTAACTTTAATGCCGAAATCATATTATTATCAATCTTTCTATGATTCATACATCCAATCTTACACATAAACAATACCCTAAGGTTGATCCTCTAATTACATATCTTGATTTATAGTCAAACTCTCTTCTTCTTCGTTGCCCTACCTTCCCCTCGCTCCTCCTCTAGGATGAACCTTCTTCTAGACCTCTTCTCCTCCATGATGATCTTACGTCGTTTAGAAGAAGAGAGAGAGAGGGAGAGAAAGAGGGAGAGAGAAAATTTATGAGAATGGAGGAGGGGTCGATCCTGTTTATTGGGAAGAAAAATCCCCCTCTATATAGAATTTACCTATGAATAAGAGTCCCTTGTAAACTAGTTTGAATAGGAGTAGAAATATTAAAATATTAGGAAAATAATTTGACCGACTTATTTTTTTTCTAATCCTAATCATATCCTATTTTATCCTACTTTATCTTTACTTTTTATCCTTTTATTATTTATCTAAAAAAATTGAGGTTGTTACGGATGTAGTTAGTTTGTGTTTATTGATTGATATTTTTTCACTCAAAATTAAAAATATAAAACTTTCCCTCCTTTTTTGTCCTATGTATTAGAGGTCTTATTTAATGGAGGAGAACCACTTCCTTCCTCTCTCCTTAATAAGGTAAGTTTTTTTTTAATTTCTTTGTTTTAATATAATGATGCTTGTGATATGAATAAAAGGGAAAATATTAAAAAATTGTAATGATGCTTGAGAATTGAGATGTGATAGAGATAATGATGTACTCCTAGTTGAAAAAAAAGGTATGAAAATAATGATTAAGAAATAAGCTCATAATTAAGATCTTATTTCTCACTTTTTAATTAAACACATTAAATATCAGCGGACGAGCTCCACAAATGAAACAAGAGAATAGGAAAGATTTTGGTATCCCTATCATTCTATTAGATAATATCTAAAACTAGGACTGATACTCCAATACAGAATCTATTTGAGTAAGCTTTGAGAGTGACCCCAAAAATCTTCAAATTCCGATGGCCCAAACTTAATATCCAATGTCTTGATGAATTGTGCCCAAGAACTAATCTACTTGTTCATATGCATCCACTGATAGCAGCGTAATGTAAGTCCCTCAAAAGCGAACGCAACCATAGTTATCCTATTCTCTTCTGTCACTTCATAAAATTCCAAAATTGTTAAGCCTTAAAAATCCATCCTAGTGGGTCTTCCCCCCAAAAATTAGGAACCTCCAAATTTAATGTTCCTGAAGAAATTATTCATTGATGAAATTGTACCTAATCTTGCCAAAGTTGGTGTTGTCTGTTGATTACTGTTGTTTTCTTGTGCAGGTTGCTGACCTTTTTAAATCCTCATACTTTGAATTCAGGGAATTCATGCTCTCTATGTAAATGCATTAAACTGCTGCCCCACAAAAGCATTACAACTTGCAGACCACCTTTTTAATTCTTGCCCAATAGTTGTCTTCTGCCATGATCATCTTCTTGATCTAGTTGTTTGCAACTCTAGCGAGGAAGATATATCTCTCAATGAAAGTACAAAAACATGTTACACCTGCCTCATCAATTTGCTTAATTAATTCCCTTAAAAAAACCACTCCGATCATTATAGCAGCATTACTTTAGAAGCCCACAACGTCCCAGCCCATTAAAGACATGTGCGCCAAGATGAGCCTCGATGCGTTTGTCACTATGAAAACATATAAACCCTGCCATATTTTCCTATATCCTCTAGTTTCTCTCTTATTCTTTTGGCTTGTGTAGGATTAGGGTTTCAGGGTCCGATGACCTGGAGCCACTACAACATGTCGAGGTTGGTCATCATCGGCTCAATATCCATCGAAGGAGGGCGATGCTTCTTCGGACTTAGGACTTTGACCTTAGTCATAGTTACTCTTGTTGCCTTCTTAGCGAGTAGCTTCTTTCTAGCGGCCGGCTATCCAGTGACATCGATTTCACCATTGGCGTCTCTCGGTTGGTCGGTGTCACAACAGAAGTAAGGGTTGGAGGGACGACTGGAGCTTCAATAATCGTAGGTGTTGATGGAGGTTGTGGGGTCATCGCAGGCTGTTGTTTTTTTCGTGGTCCTCATTGTCATCATCTTATTTGGAGGTAATCAGTGACTTGAGCTCGAGGGTGAGTAGAGGCCTTGTTGGGGGCTCTAGTAGCATAGGGGCTGGTTGCTCGATATAAATGACCAGGGAATCACCAAATGATGTCCCTTGCTTCCTTTTTGGCTTCAGTCTCCACATCTTTCTAGTTGCCAATCCTCTCATGGCCACCATTATCGACGGTTTGCCCCTTTTTGCAAAGGTGTAATGGTGCGGTCTAAATACACTAGCAAGCGCACTAGTCATTCAAGTAATATAATGATTAAGAGTAAGGATGTCGAAACCACGAGGACTAATCTAACCTAGCTTTATCTAATTTCAAAAGTAATAGATAAAAAAATTAATTTCAGTTTTAATTCAGAAAACAAAAGATAATAAAAGATAAAATCTCAGAGACGAGGTCAGATGAGATCGAATCAGACATAGTTGGAAGATTTAGGACTCTATCTCACCACTAATTCAGATTGAATAAGAATTGCTTCTAATGATGGACTAAGTTCTGCCTAAATTATGATCCACTAAGCAGGTGCAATCAACTATCCTAAAATTCAAATTTATCAGGACGTTCAAATGAATTCACCCTAAATCAATTTAAACCTAAGATGCTTTAATATTGCAGTTCATAAACTGTTGACCACTTAAGCAAGTCCAATCAACAGACCACACAACCTAGAATCTCCCCCGAGTAATCTAGATGAGATATGCAATGCTAGGACTTAAAATTCAAATATCAATTCTTCCTACAAATCGAACCACGAATCCTTTTACACTAAACAATCAATAAAATAAATCCATGATCATCTCAGAGTAAGAACAACATTAAGAACAACATGTATATTCAAAAGAAAAAAAAACACTAAGATTCAATCTAAAATAAGGTTCACAACTCCGTAATATAGATAACTAAACAGGATAATAGTCTTCCAAGAGAATAAGAATTTAAACTATAGATCTCTACAGAAAATCTTCAACGTTTTGCTCTTATTTAGCCTTAGAAAATCAGCAATCTGCTCAAGGCTTTGAATAGATATCTCTAGTTTCTTCTCTTCAACTTCGTCTCTCTATTCTGTAAATAATTTTTAATATCTCATCAATTGAATATCTCAGTCTCTATTTTTCTCCTTTTTGTACCCCTCTAGATTAGGATTTCATAGCAATATTCTAATATCGATCAACGACTGTGATAAAATCATCATAAAATCTCTTTTGAATCCTTAGAAATCTCTCCCAATCAAGTCTCTAGAGTCCTTGATCAAATAGAAGTCTTCCCGGCCGTCGAATCTTATCAAATCCATGAAAATATCATTCTATGCAACTCTCTCACGACCCATAATGGAGTTTAACGACACGTGACAACTTAGCTCTTCATCTGGTCTTCAACCTTCATGGCCCGTGATGAAGTATCACAGCCCGTAACTCGTGTACAAGTTGGATCTTCCGAGATGATTTCTTCATACTTACGCCTCGTGACTTGGCATGTAATGACCCATAACAAAGTGTAACAGCCCGTGACAAGCTGGATTTCTGAGTTGGGAGCTTCGACGAAAGTCGTAACATGGGTGTTGCGGTTCTGACCTTCGTTGTTACAACCTGTAATACTCTATCACGTCCCGTAATGGATTGTATCAAAGTTTCATTGGTCGCTGCACAAGTCATGATGTGTAATGGCTCGATGGCTTTCATTTCAGCTGCTACTGCTTCGTCACGGCCCGTAATGAACTATCACGGCCCGTGACAGATACTTGAAATTGATTTCCTTATTCTGAATGCGCTCTTTTTGCCAGTCAAATCTAGCCCTTAGCCTCTTCACTTGATTTCCTGCAAAATAATAACCAATAAGAGTAGAATAATGACTCGAAACAATATGAAAAAATAAAGAATAAAATTAATGCATGCGATGCCAAAATGACTCAAAGTTATACCTAATAGAGACCCTAAAATATGTTATAAAATGCATGCATCATGTAACTGGTAGCGAAAAGTTAGGGCACAAGTGGTGAGAGAGAATCATGGTAGTAGTGGCTTGTGGAGAGAGAAATTCCTGAAATGTCTGTGCCAAGTAGCGGGCAATATTTTTGGTCGGCAGGAAATTAGAATCTTCTGCCCAACATCGACAAGTATCCCAGTTGAATCACAGTTTTGCATTAGTTCCGTCCTAGAAATGGTATGAAAAAAAAAAACAAAAGAAAGAAGATTCATTAGATGGTTAGTCTAGGTTTCCTCCCAATAAGCGTCACTGTTGACCATCCTTGATTAAACTGTGTCTTTTTTGTCTAACGGCCCGTAACAAAGTGTAACAACCCCTGACAAGCTGGATTTATGAGTTGGGAGCTTCAACGAAGGTCGTAATATGGGTGTTGCAGTCGTGACCTTCATTGTTACGACGAGTAACGGGTTGTATCGAAGTTGCGTTGACTGCTGCATAGGTCATGATGTTGTGTAATGCCTCGTGATGGCTTTTGTTTCAGCTGCTACTGCTTTGTCACGGCCCATAATGAACTAACACGGCCCATGACGGATACTTGAAATTGATTTCCTTATTTCGAATGCGCTCTTTTTGCCAATCGATTCTAGCCCTTAGCTTCTTCACTTTATTTCCTACAAAATAATCACCAACAAGAGTAGAATCATGACTCGAAATAATATGAACAAATAAAGAATAAAATGGATGCATGCAATGCCTAAATGACCCAAAAATTATGGCCTAATGCAGACCCTAAAATATGTTATAAAATGATGCATCAAATACCCCCAAGTTAAGATCTTGCTTGTCCTCAAGCAAGCACAAAGGAAGAGTCAAGACAATTCCATCATAATCTGCATCCTTAAGACCAATACTTTTCTCCTACCACTTTCTTACATGTGCATCACAAGAGTCTTTCACCTTGACCCGAGTCAGGCTACATAGAATTTCTGAATCTTAAACATGTTTAAACAATCTAGGTCAACCTTATGCAACAATAAAATATAGTCTATCAAGTAAGAGTATTAGTATTGAATATGCAAGTATCAAGTAGGCTTATACTTTTTCTTAATAATCAAATTTTTTATTTGCAAGTTCTCATCTTCAAACAGGGTTTCACAGGGAAGTCCATGTAATGAGCTTTCAATCGATGGATCCCAGATCAGTTGACCTTAGGTCACCAGGATTTAAGAGTCCCCTACGGGTATACTTACTCGAACATTCCTAGGTTCTGAGTAAAGTGCTGAACTAGAGAGTAGTCAAGTTGATACTTTAAGTAATTCTTCATATTGCACATGGTGGTCTGTGTAGCGAGTTTTCAACTGATGACTCCCAGACCAGACGACCTTTGGGCAATAGGTGTAAAGAACCCCTCGAGCTTACTTGCCCGAACTCACCAAGGCTCTAAAGAATACTTAGAGCATCAAATTATTCCTTTGAATTTTTTCAGATATTCAATATTCACATAATGCAAACTTTTTCAAATATTTTCAAACTTTTCAACTAATTTTTTTCATGATAAACCCACAAGATACCTATATGTTCAATAAATGCTATCACTCTCAAGGCTAAAGAAATAAAAATATAAAATGCTGAGCAAAACTATCATCTAAGAATTCAGAATTCTAAATAACAAGACTCAAGTTTTAGAATTCAAGTCTCAAATGATAAACATTAAATAGAGTAGCAGTTGTGTTTCATAGATATAAGACGTCCTTGACTTTGACAAGAGAGACAATAAGATGTTAGCAAGGGTTTATAAGATATAAATGATATTTTTGTTTTTTTTTAAAAAATCCAAATATTTTTTTCAATTTTTTTAAACATGCAAAAACAAAAGTGCAATACATAAAATAAATATGATGCATGAGAATGCAAACACCCCCAAGCTTAAACCAAACACTATCCTCAGTGTTTAAGCCTAGCCGAAGGCAGGTAACAATGCATGAAATGAAAATAGAAAATGACTCAAGAAAGAACAAATATGACAAATACGACCTGATATACTCCTGTGGCGGCGGAGGCTGAGGGAGCTAGAAGAATAGCAATGCTCAATTTCCCTGGTCCACATGATAATCATGTTGCATTTGACCATGTTCTCCATCTTCTCCAGATGATCGTGGATATCCCGGATGTCTCCCTGCATAGAAGTTAGAAAAGAATACATAATAGAGAAATAACAAAACAATTGACTGGTCCATATTTAAAGATAGCTCATCTGCTGGGAGGGATTTGAAAATTTCTTTGATGCTCACGACCCGTAATAGAAGATCACGGGGCATGAATAACGATCGAGGTAGGGGTGCCATCTAGAACTTTTTATGAGTCATTATGTCATATTACGACCCATAATACTATTCCAGCATGTGAAGTTTGCACGTCCCCGGATATGCTGATGGTCACGGGGTGTGATGATTGTTGCGACACATGAAACAATGCACGATGGTGATGATTCTTCATCACGACCCGTTACGAATGGTAATGGCCCCTAAGTCGGGTGAAAACAGGGAAGCTCATCTGGATATGGTCACTTACGGACCGTGATACATGATTACGACTCGTAACAATGAAGTGACGGGTAATCATATGGTCGTAATGAACTCTCATGGGCCGTGGGTCGGATATTTTCAATTGGTGGCCAGAGGTGACTTACGGGTCCATGAGAGGTGATCACGGCCCGTGATGAATTGTTGAGGCTCAACTTTGGCTACGTCAAGGTCCGTGATGGAATTATCACGACTCGTTATGTATCTAGTGTAGCTCAAGGAATTGTTTTACGGCCGTGATATATTATCATGCCCCTTGACTGTATGCTGCTGGAACGTTGCTGGTTGTGATGATTTCTAGCGGGGTGTGACTTCGGGTTCCACGGCCCGTGACACAATGTCACGACCCGTGACATAAGAGGGCAGGTGTTAAAGGCTTAGAATATGCGACTCTAAGGCAACCAAATTCCTAAGTAACTGGACCAGGACTGTAGGATGAGGAAAGGCACTTGTTATTGGAGATTGCTTGCTCATGTTGTGGCTAGAAGTTCTCGGAATGTTCTCCTGGTGATGCAATTGATAGCTCTCCTTTATGTTCAGAGTTGTGTATGACTCCTTTCTTCACCTAGGACCTAGTCACAATGAAGCTTGAAGAAATTCTGTGAGAGATCCTAAAAAAATGACCTAACTAAAACCAATGAACTGAAAAGAAAAGTAAGAGAATTGTGTTGCCTCCCAACAAGCGCCATTATTTAACGTCGTAGACTCGACGCCTCTAGTTGATGTTCAAGATTGCAAATGAGGGGAATTGCGAGTGATGATGCACCTAATTGTCTCTAGCTTTTGGTAACCTTCTGTAATGATCTTTGCTTTGCTCTTCTTATGATATTTCAAATTCTCCTCTAGCTGATTTAGAGGTTGGCTCTTTGGTCACCATTGTTTGGATGAACTTGGTGCATCTGATCTTGATGGTGGTGTGGCTGGTGATGATAATGTAGATGGTGTCACTCTCTCCT
>LTAE01005883.1:0-24733 GCA_001647135.1 Pontederia paniculata | reverse complement strand
TCTCATGTTACACGGACAAATGAGACAACGAAAAGTGGCATCCATCCAGGAAAGAATGGAAAACTAACCTTCGATTTGCCATTCATGTCTTCACACTCTTTTCAAATTATATGATTTCTTCAATAATTTTTTTATAACGTACAAATAAAAGCGACGCCACACGCAGAGAAGAGGCGTCGGGGCGCCCACGTTGCATGCATGTCATGGTCCCAAATGTGTGGCGTTTCTGTCCCTTGGGACATCAACCGTCAGGTCAGTTTGAAGCATCGAGAGATCGAGAGAGAGAGAGAGAGAGAGAGAGAGAGAGAGAGAGAGAGTACTGTGAAAATGTGATTCCCGCAATCTCCATCCGAAAATTTCCACACTGCAGTCCCTTTCCGAAAGGTTGGAGAAAGGATAAGTACTCATATAAATAAATTATATATATATATATATATTATTGTGTGTGCGCGCGCGCAATGTCGGCATTTTCGGACCCTTCTCAGTCTCAAAAGAGTAGATGGGGATGCAACATCAGAAATGTTGGTGCCCATAACTCTTCGCAAATACAAACGGATAAACTTAAATGCATAATGGTACTAAATACCCATTTTAGTTTTGGCACATATATATAGGGTAACAAGGCAGTATTACACCAGGGAAATTAAAACGTACATCTCATCCAAAAAAGCAAATTCAAAAGTGTATATTAACAGATCTAACGAAAGTTAGCTAGTTAATTAATAGTCAATATCCAACTTACATAAATTTATGGCTTCCTTTACCCATATATATATATTGAAATGTACTTACACTGTCAAATCTCCAACTCAGTAGGATAAGGTCCAATCACTTTGGCGGTCCACCCTTGTTGATTACCTAATTTGGTCGAATTTCATGGCAGAAAAATATTAAATAAGTAAACAAAGAACATACCAAGATAGTAATTTTTATCAATTATCTTTGAATTTTAATATTAGCTCAAATATATTCTCTAACTTTGATTTATGATAAAAATATTCTCCAAATTTAAGTTTATAATTAGATTACTTTTTACCTGTTATAGAAAGTCACATATGTTATTATTTATGTCATCTTATTTTTTTATATTTTTAAAAATTATATATTTTCATCTAATATGATAAAGACTTTAAATTTTAGAAAAAAAAATATAATTATAAAATTTTGATAGAACAAATAGAAAATAAATCTATTAATTAAAATTAAATATAAAATTAATTAAATCAATCAAATTTTCAAAATATTTAAAACTTCAAATATGAATTATAACATAATTTAGTTCAAAATATATAATAAACTATTGATATTATTATATGGATGGTTTAAAATAAAAGTATTTTTTCTGTCGTCTTTGCAATATGAATTTTGAAGTTAAAATGCAAAAAATAATAATTTAAATTGATTGAGTTTATCTAAGTTTGGATTGAGTTAAAATTTATTTTTTTAGCGATTTCGGTTCATTGATACAATTTAGTTCTTGAAAGCTAAATTATTTTTTTTATCAAATTTAATTATATAATGTTAAATTAGTATCAATTCAGATGGCACAAGTACTTAAAATTAGTATATTATAATATGGCATGGAAATACATATTTTTTTAAAATATCAAAAGAATAGAGAAGATATAAATAACAGTATAAGTGACTTCCTATTTAGGTAAACAAATACTTTGATTACAAATTTAAAATTGAGGGTATTCCTATTGCAAATCAAAGTTAGAGGGTAGTTTTTAACGTTGAATAATGATGATAAAAATTGCTCCAAGATTATAGTACTGGATTTTTTTAATTAACAGAGCTATTTCAAGTAATTATTTATTTTAATATGCCATATTTTGTTTCCGATGAAGATTACATTAAATAGGCCTACCGTGAATTCAAAACAGGATCACGTGTATAGTAATAAACACAAGTATCGTGTTTTGAAGGCATAATAAACCTCGGTACACATACTATATTAAACTTGCACAAGATATTCGATCAAATATACGAAGACGAGATGTATTACATATAAGTATACTTTTGATTCTTATATTTCCAACTCAAACTGATTGTAGCTTTATACTCAATTTTGCATATTATAATAGTGGGTTGTGATCGTCGGATCATGAAAAAAAAACCACGAAGACAAATGAATCAATCGTTAAAAAATATTTTTCCCTTTTTTATAAATAATCAAAACCGCACAGTTAAATAAAACGTTATATCAAAATAAGTTATTTGTTCTTTATATATCATATGGTGCAAAATAATCAATGAAAAACTGCCAAAAAATATCAAGAAAACGAATAAAGGGATGGCATTAGCCCAAGAATTGTGATTGGAGAATGCTTACTTAATAATGGCGTAGGACCAAAAACAAATTATCAGCGAGATCTTTGTTTCTCCATAAACAAAGTTGACAAATTTTGCTTGCCGGATGTTGGAATCAATCAAAGCTCAGGTGGTGAATAAATGAAACACCAAGAAAAAAAGAAATTTAAGAGAGTGCCGCGATTGCAAAAGGGCCTTGATAACAATTTAGCAGCATTTAATGTCAGCATCAGCACTCCCATTTTGCTGGGGTTCATCAACAGAGTCGAGGTCGAGGATTGCGACCTGCTCTGTATTCACCTGGAAATCCCACATCTTTCTTTGTCCCGATTAGATACTGCAACAAATCATTGTGATAACTCAGAGATCTATCCATATAACTCCCTTTGTCCCCATCCGGGACAGTAAGGTAATAGTTCTCAGGTCACAGGAAAGCCCCCTTGTTACACATACAAATTTGGTGATGAAGAATTAAGCTACGTGGACATTGCAAAGCAGTAGCAGAAGCACAAAAGAATATGTAGTCGCCGGACCACCATGATGGATCACAGGCATGTCCTCACACTAGTTGTTGCTATCATCCACATGATCAAACCAAATGTAATTCGGTCGCTGACACTGTAGATGAATGTGAATATAATCACGAAAAAAAATGCAAAAATGTGGGGACCGCAGAGGACAAATGAGAATCAGAAATTTTCCATCCTTGTGCAAAAACATTTCCATTTTGCGCAAATCGGCATAATAATTGAATTGCCTGTTGCTAGAAGCAAAGACTATTAATGTTAGTTTCCATAAATCCTTAATCATGTATAGCTATACATCTTCGCACAGGAATTACTAAAGCATAATAAAGCTATCAACACAATGCTGCTACTTAGAGTCTTCTACTCAAAGGAACTAGTACCATCCTCAGATGCATTTAACCATAGATGAATATGGGGAGAAATAGGCTTTTGATATGAAATGCAACTGCTTTTCAGGATATGAACAATTAAATTCACCAGTGATTTCCTCTGTTGCTTCTGAGTTCTGAAAGCCAAAAATGGACCTTATGTTTGCTCTTTTTTATCAGATGCCTGAAGGTTAAGACAAACACTTGTGTAAGAATTAAGGAGCTTTTAAAGCCATGATGACAAGGAACTATTTTTTAAAGAAAGTAAAAACTGCCATTAAAATTATGATGTGGGAAATTGGATTGAGGGTCCATGGAATAACCTGATTCAGCTGGGTCTATTTTTCAATTCCTTGTTGCAAGTACTGTATCAAGTCATAGCCAGCCGTAGTCCACTTGTTGTATGCATCATTGCATGTCTTTATCATGAAGTTTGCAGCCTCACGCTCGCTCATCTCTGGGTGGAACCGCTTCCTTAGATTTCCTATAGGGTCACCCCTGCTAAAACATGGAAGGCCACTGTCTACCATCAAAAGCACAGTGGTAATAATTCCATGCATGTGTCGACGTGCTGCAAGGTATCCTTTTACGCACAAGCTGAAACAATTGAACAAAGCAATATTTACGCTGCTTGCTAGCCAACTAGAATAACTTTTTCTGAGAAAGGACGATTAGATGAGTGACATAATATTTATTGTTTTCCTGTGTCTTTGCTCTCCGACAAGGAAATCGGCATAAGATTTATTTTCATTTAACAATGCACTAATTAGCTAAAACATTACATACAACTAAATTGCTGTTTTGTATTTAACAAAATGTCAAAGTCAATTTTCTCAAAACAAAAAAAAATGTCAAAGTTGATTGGAATATAATCAGCAGAATAGGATAGAAGCATAGTCTTCAAGAGTTCCAACCTCAGTTCAGAATATACCTAGTAAGAAATATCATTACTTTATTCATAGACTAACTAGGATCGATATAGCAAATTTCAGAAACCTATATTATCAACTAGTTTAATAGTAGGCAGCCATCTTGATGTGGAAATACACCTTGATGGAGCACTACCTACTTGCAGAGCATCGATAAAGTTGGCCTGATGCCTAAATATCTAAAACATGTTCCAAAACCCCCTCAAAGAATCTTCCCAAATATTCAAGTTTCGGAGTGATGGTACTGGACTAATATATAATGAATTTATGGATTATGTGCACAATTTAAAGTTCCACAAATATATATGGAATATTTTGATTAAATGACTGGTTTTGATTCAAAAGGAAAAAATATTTTGACGATGTAATCATGGCTATTTAAGACGCTGAGATTACAATCTACATCGAATTTTTCATTCTAGACTTGCATCTTATTATATAAATAACTGCAAAATCAGATAATAAGTACTCTAGAATCACAGAAAAATTATTCGTCACATATTTCAGATCATATATATGGGTTTGCAAGATAGAATTCAACAAAAGCATATGAATCTCTACATATCTACCTGACAAACTGGTTCCAGGTATCACTTTTCATTGATCCAGATGGGTCAAGCAATTGAGTCATTTCATGACTCAACTTGAAGTGAGCACTTTCAAACCTCATGTTTCCTCCAGGTGACGTCTCCAATATAAACCCAAAATCTATGTGAACGAGCCTCCCCTTACTGTAATCCAGTATCAACTTGATGAATATCTACTTATTGGTGCTAAAGCAAAAGTTGACCAATGAAACAATTAAACATACTTGTCAAAGAGAAGATTTCCATTATGTCGATCCTTTGGTTGAAGCAAAAGGCTAGCAACAGCATAACCTGCACTGCTTATCATAAACATTTCACGTGCAGCCTCAAATGTTGGAGAACCTACAGGACCATAGTCTTGTTGAAATATTTCGTATAAACCACCATCAGTGGTTTCTCCCATTTGATTTCTACTCCGAGTGTTAGGGACGACCTGAAATATTTGGAACAAATAACACTTAGGAAGCCATCAAATGAAAAAGAAAATTGAAATGGGTATTCATTATTTTTTAGTAGCTCGTACAAGTTACATAACGGTTATATTGTCAAAAGGTTTGAATTTGTTTGAAAATATAAAGCACCTAGACATTGAGGAGATAAGGATATGAAAATCATAAAAGAATTTGAAAGAGAACGCCACGAGGTCCACTTGAAATCATAAAGAGGTGCTTTCACCTTAGATAGAAGCAAAGCAAAAACGCCCGTCATAAGATAAGGATATGAAAATGATAACAAAGATGTATCAGCAAAAGGGGTGCATTTTCTCATCTGATATATCCTGATAATTGCATCAGTTTAGGAAGCACGCTAGTGGCTAGTTCTTTATAATATTAGAATTATGGCATCACATTTACTATACATACTGGTTCATGGAATAATGCATATAAAGAAACAAATTCGACATAACAGCAACTATTTTTTAGCAACCAAAAAGCTCATAATAGCTTGACAAATCATAAATAATCAGATACTATAGCTCACAATATTCTGCATTAACTTTATCATCCGACATAAATATCATATCGGAGGTAAACGCCCCCAACATGCTCCTGAGGTATACACTAAACGGGTAGCGGAACAACATTGTACTCTGCCATGCTAGTATAGACACCCCTCTTAGATAATTTGAATTGTCACTTCATAAGCAATCTGCATTGTTAGGCAATCCAAATTGTCTACAAATCAGAATAAGTAAACAAGATAATTTGATGGGCCCAGGTAATTTTAAGTTCACATTACCAATAGGGAAACACCTCCTTAGATTAATCTGGTATACTACATATACAAATTCAAAGGTCCAGATATAGTAACTCCAAATGTTTTCAATAAAAATTAAGATTTTCAAAATTAGAAAATAATCTAAATGAAATTCTCATTTTTAAAATCCTATTTCTTAGTATTCATGCCACTGTGCCAAGGTATCATCTCATTCTTGTAACCAAGAAGTTCATTTCTGACATGAAGGTAAGAAATGTGCCAAGTTAGGTCCCTCCAATTCATTTCAAGCTGGAACTCCATTCAATTTTTTTTTGGAACTCAAGCCTAGCCAAGCAAACCGAGTTAGAGATTGCATTTTATGTTTACAAGGTTTGTGAAGCCGATTGAGTTTGTTTTCTTAATATTGTATATCTAAGGTAAGATATATGATTGAAAAAATATGACTTATTCACCTACAAAACATAGATAAAACACGTTTGCCAAAACATCGAGATCAGGTTCAATGAAGTTCAAGGTCAAATTAGAGTTAGAACATAGAAGGTCAACTAAGAATTTTAAATTCCACTGAGAAAGGGATTCCAATTAATCCTTGGAGCATCCATAGCTACGAGCACAATGAGAACATGAAGTTGGGTAAATTTTGTTGGCACTTAATGTCCTTTATCCTCAGTGGCAAATCCACTGACCTACCACTGACACCAATTCAAGATAAGGACCTCACAGTTTAGAACATGTAAAGGTAGTTACACCATAACAATGCAGAAAGTAGATGATACTTTGCTTCACAAGTAAAAGGATCAACTATTTGTATTCAACCATGAATTCAACACTAGAAGTTCTTTAAACGCTCAAGATAAAAATCGTTACGGACAACAGAGACCCAACAATACCTTCCCTGGCTGCTATCTCAAAAAGGAGTTACAAGAAGAATGGTAGCAGGACTATAAATTGTAACATTAAAGGAGATCAAGCAAAATAAGAGTGGCAACTGAAAAGTCACAAGTTCGAGCCACAAAAACAGCCTTACAATATCAAATAAACGGTTATTAGAGAATATTGTACATAACATCATTTCTTTATTTAGGGTCAGCTGTGGTGGGAAAGAAGTGAGTTCCATGTTGTTTTCTGTTTACGATTTTTTGAGCTTTATACATAAGTGCAAACACTCCTTTTAATGCAAATATGGATGGCTAGTCAAGTTAGATAGTCATCCTTTTTTCTCTCAAAAAAAAAAAAGCACAAATTGAGAAAGCAGAGATAGGCCGTGAATATATGCTCCTTTCCACATGCCCCTGCTAATGACGAAATGCTAATGACATGGTGCCCAAGCCCACCCACTGCCCACACACCCCAACCAAACTAAAGAATAACCCCGAGAACTGTGGGTAGAAGCTTTTGGGTAATAAATTTAATCTTCGATCCACACATGGAAAATATACACTATAAAACAACAAATTACACCTTTCAAAATTGGAACCAAGAAAGGTGAAATTAAATGAAAAGAAGATCTGTACATTAGCATGCACAAGATATTGAAGTGAAAAGGTATGCACCTCAATTATTCCTCTTTCTGGTCCAGTCGGCAGAACACCATATGGAAATAGATAAAGGTTTAGACCTACAGCTTGAAATATGTCTCTAAGCAAAGATATCACTTGAAGTGCAAGAACATCTTGCCGGCAATCATCACCAACCTATTACAAGAGGAAATTAATCACTCGCCAGAAATTTCAAAATCACACCAATAGATCAAACAGTACAAAGAGCTTATATAGATGTGTAATACAATTAAAACCTTTTCTTAGATAATTATCATTCAAGTAACAAGATTCATATATCATATCGAACTTCACCTCAAAGTTCTAACATGCAACCAAGATTTAGCTCAAGATGGCATCACAACAATAACACATGCTCTTGGTCTGTACCGCAGATATATAAAAATAGAACTTCAATAACATTTATATAGAAAAAGAGAAAAAAATTGCAGGTTCTGGCAGGCATTACAATTATTTTATTTTATAGTTCCTTCTTGCCGATATCTTTAATACATAAGATGTGTTGAATTTTGTAAGTATAGTAAAAGATCTAGGCTTAGTATACTTCACACATAAGGCATATTTTGAAATAAGCCCCTGTTTCTTTTTTACGTTATACTTAAACCTCTTTTATTTTTTGAAAAGATACTTGAACCTCTTTAATGTCAACATTTCACATATGTAGCCTAAGAAGTACCACTATGTCTCAAAATCTTGAGAAACTAAACTAATTTTGATGGCAAGAGATATAAAACATTAAACACTAAATTAGAAGGGAGCTTGCCTTAAAAATACAAGCCTGTGGCTTTACGTCATTAGGATCTCCATCCTTATCAACGACATTAAATGTAATCATTATAGGAACTTTTGCTGCTGACTGAAGGGGTATGCCACTATCCAACTGAATGCCACGAACAATTTTGTTTGTAGCCGTAGGTAGATAGAGATCATCACCTTGGATACTAATTTTCTCCAGTTCCCTGTAACGAAAAAAAGAACATGTCTCTTTCAAGAAAACTGAACAAGTTTCAATCCAACATCTTTGTCTGCTTATACAAGTTCATTCTAGCTACCATAAATAAAAGTGCTACAGAAACTTGAAAATGCAAACGATACCTTCTGATACCAGCTCTCCTCTCCTCCTTTGGTAATGGAAACAGAACACCAGAAATAGATGTAACCTGATCAAAAAAGTCAAATTCCCTTACAAACATGTCACGGGCCTCAGGAGTGAAACCATCAATGATTCTTTGCCGGACAATGGGAAGCTTTGCATGAAACAAAGTGCTCTGCATGAACAACAAATGCAACAGGTTTTCAGTCTATAACATTTTTTTGAGAAGGTAAAAGGATGATTAACCAGAATGTTAATCATCCAGCTCTTTTATTCAAGATTTAAAAGAATGATCATATTACTGATAAAAGAACATAGAACTGGGTATTCAGCATATTATGAATAATAAATTTCTGCACCAAATGCTTGCTCTGCATGAACAACAAATGCAACAGGTCTTCAGTCTATAACATTTTTTTGAGGGTAAAAGGATGATTAACCAGAATGTTAATCATCCGGATCTTTTATTCAAGATTTAAAAGAATGATCATATTACTGATAAAAGAACATAGAACTGGGTGTTCAGCATATTATGAATAATAAATTTCTGCACCAAATGCTTACATTTGTCTCATTATTCCAAAACTATTAGATACAAGCTCCTAAAATATGTTATAATTATCCAAATTTGGAATGAAGGTCAACAGAATAGAAAGTCAACATATATATATTAATTTCTCGGTCAAACTTCTATTTATCTGTGTTAATGGTATATAAGCGCGCTAAACTCAAAGAAAAAGCAAACAGAGGCACTTCTATCTACAGCAGTGACGGTAAAATCGAAACTAGTAGGAATTAGCATATATGTTTCATGATTTCCATTTTCCGAGTTCTTGATGACAGAAGCTGTCATCATGACAATAAGCTTTCTGGAATCTAAATGTCATGAATTTGATTAGTCAAGGCAGACTGCAGAATTACATTAATACTATGAAAGCTTAATCATGAAAAAAGGATGCACGGGTAGGAGCCATAGTAAACTAATAACTGAGCCATTGAATTTCTACATTCCAAGCCCCAGTTCTGTCAGGCACCAGCAGTTGATAGGCACAGTTATAGGGACCACTAAATAAAGTTGATAGTGCTTTCAACAAGGATCCATGATTGTGCACAGTAGCATGTCATACTAACATGGTAAATATCACATTGTCAAGTCAGTGAAAACAAGACCCAGATTTGGAATGCCCCAAGCTGCACCGATACATCACAATGCCGATTGTTTACAAAATTCTAGAATAGTTGAGAGGTCACTGCCGAATTTTGGATAAATGATCCTCGATCTTTGAATAGTATGACACTTTATCTTTGAGGGTGAGATGTGCTATGCATAGAATATTGTATCCTGCATTTCCATTTTATTCGGGAGTGGGGGGTGGACTGCTCGAGAGGAAATCCACACAACCTCAATTTTTTTGAATTTATACTTTTGACTTTGTATTTGACTTTTATTAACACTTGTACATTTTGGTGGTTTTAAATCTTTAATACAACACCAGATGACTACCCAAGCTTACTAGTCATCCTTTCCTTCACAAAGAAAAATAGTATAATTCCTTGTGCTTTAGTCTTTTTTTTATTTTGAGGTCTTAATTTATTTAGTTGTTACAAAATAAAAATAATCATGCAAAAAGTGTTTACAGAAGATACAGTACATATTGTATACATCTTAACACAATGCAGGAAAACACAATCACATAAAAGCATGAATTTTAGATCCAGTGTAAATAGCACACCGGTCATTTTTCCTAGGCAATGAAGAAGCATATATATCTAATAACGCAACTAGAGCTTATCAGTCAGAGAAAGGTCACTACCTTGGCAACATCGAGGTCCTTTCCAGGTTCTTGAGCAATAGACTCACCCTACCATTACAAATATGGATGCCCAAGTCACAAAAAAAATATTACAACATAAATAAGAAATAGTTCATTAAGGAGAATTTATCAGTTTGTGGAAACTTAAGTACATTCGAGAGAACAAAATGCATACAAAGAGCTACTCAAATCACATAAGAAGTTTGTGTGCATAAAGAATGGAAAGCACACCTGAAGATGCCATATCAAGATATGAGAAAATATATTGCTTCTTTGTGCGGCTCCAAGCAAGTAGCCTTCAACTAATTTCTGCATAATTCACAAGAATAATTGCCATTATATAAAGATCAATGGCAAACGGAACTTAACCACTTAGGAAAACCTAAAAGGAAGATGTTAATTGGCATGTACAACTTTCCTGATCTCAACTGATAGCATATATCAAGGGAAGTTCTATGTATAAATAAATACATGTAATATATATGATAAGAGATGACTATCAGGTGTCAACCAATAGTCTACAATACAAAATTGTGTTGAATACCAACCTCTTCATCATATCTAAGAGCCTGCACCAACTGTGGCATAAAGAAAGTAACATAATCAGGTGGATACGACTCTAAAACTCTAAGAACATATGCCATAACACGTGGATGGCCCTTGAATGGAGGAGTAAGGAACTCAAGAGCTTGTGTAACAGAACAAGAAGCCCAGTGTGGTAGTTGCTGCAACAATATTGAATTCTCCTCGACGGCTTTAGGGGTGACAAAAAATGGTAATGCTTCAGGTATGGTACGGATCTCTAATATGTGCATCTGCAAATAAAATATAAGGATAAGACAATGGAACTATAATAAACACTTACTTTGTTATGCAGTAAATAATCAACACGGTGAAAAGAAAAGGCAATATCAAAATGGCACTCAAGGAACAACCGAAAAGAAGTGAAATGTGAGAATGGTAAAGGTGGTTTCATTTCTGTTGTGGGTAATATATATATGTAGCCGCGACTCCCACCTAAGGGTTTTTTTTCACTGGAATAGATGACTATTGAGATTGGGTAGTCATCCAACTCGCATTAAGGAGACTGAAATCTATGAAATGTAGGAGTAAGAGAACTAAAACATAATACTCAAGAAGGTATGGATCCCACAAAAGATATATCAAATCCTCACTAACCAAAAAAGAGATAGTATATAATATTCATTAGGTAACACCTTTCTCCCCCATAAATGGTGTGGTTGTGCTGTAACCAAATGATTCACGAGATGGCTACAGATATCATCAATGGGCACCTCCCCCTCCTGGGCTGGCATGTATGCCAAGTGGTTAAAGAGAACTCCAGAAATGTGTGAAGGATATAGGGCACTCAGAAAACAAATACGTGAAGTTCTACACAGTTCCACCTGACCCTGTACATTCTTTTTTTTTTGAAGAAGAAGAAGAAGACCCTGTACATTCTGGTGAGGATCTTGCCTCACCATCAAGGGTTAGGCAAAAATCCCAACTAAAAGGGGGTGTGCAGGAGTGTCATATGCGTAAGCAGTCAAATCTGAACGAGTAAAGGGTCACACTCTCCGGAAGCAGATGCTTGTAAACTCCTTGTGCTGAGTACTGGCCAGGAGGCTAGGCCCAGTTATCGGCTGTAGAACTATCCGGATGAAACTCCAGAAGTTTGGTATATTATAATGTAGTTTCATTTGTCACCCATGTAACTGAGGAGAGAGGAATGGTACACCTCATTTTTATCTTTAAGAACAGAAACATATCTCATTTGATTCTTACCGTCATTGCAGGCAGTCCCTCTAAACATCGACTCCAGAACAAAAGGCCAAATCCCGAGTGTTGAACATAGAAGTTTCAGACATCAAGGCGACACCATGTTTTTTATCAAGAATAAGTGTTGTGCCCTACCATACCAAACACCTTGGACTCATGTACAAACTAGTATTGACACATGCAAAATGACTTCCTATGGCTACATGTAAAGTAAGACAACGAAAGATTTCGGGAGCTAAATCTCGACCCCATGAGAAGTATACCTGTACCAATTGAGTCACTTCAGCAATCACAAATGAATTTGCAGGGAATCTCAAGGTCAGAGAGAAAGCAATGCGAGGATCCACAGCAAAAGCAGTTCTCACATGCTCAATCCATTTCTCCGAGCTAATTTTAGTGCGAGAAGATGTAGTTTCTCTGCATATAAATGTGAAGAAAATCAAAACATTAGGAAAGACTTTAGTTTGCCATATATTGAAACCATAAGTAATTTTGTAGAAGAATACTTTGTATTTAAAGGCTGTGCCCAGACTTCAAGCCTGTCAGATTCATGCTGGCAAAGCATCAAAAGCAATTGTTTCCGCTTTTCTCGTCCAGTAGCATAATTATCCATCTGGCCCCAAACTGGATGGCATATATCCATCTGTAAAATAGATGTGTAATAGAGGGATTCAGAAGGTACTTGCTTAAATGTAATACATGCAAGCATTTCTGGTAGTGCAGTGTGCTCTAAAAAATTAACGATGTCAAGTGTCCTGAGCATACCATGCTAGTCAAGTCACTCTCATCTTGTCGCCCTTTTGAAGAGAGATCAACTACAGCACAATCTGTCCGCTCATTCAGAAGATGATGTACAAATAGAGAAACAGATTGTGCCTCACTCTGCACAAAACTTTTATTGTTTGTTTCATACCACTCTTGTCCATGGGCAAACCAACTCAAGGATGCACTATAGCATGCAAAAGAAAATTAAAGAACCACATCAGCAATGTTAATAGGAAAAACAATACAAGAGAAACATCTTCAATAGATAGATATCACAACAAATCTAGATAGGCATGCTGGAATTTGCTTAAAATATTAACCCAAAAGACTGGCGTAGAAAAGGGGTGGATTTCAGAATGCAAAGCCTAAACTTTGATATTTTTATCAAATTTAAGTTGAACTTTGTTTTGCAAAAAAATAAAACCTGAAGTTCAATCAGGATTATGACAGCCTCCACGACCGTATCATGACTCTTGCTTTTCCTCAATGAAACATTGCCAAATAGGTTTTCCACATGATTGTAGGGGTCAGAGTTAGATCCTTTATTTTTAATATAAAATAAATAATTTGGAAATGATCCAACCACAGAACTCGTAACCAACACCCATTATACCAATCCTGAGTTCAGGATAGTCTATGTCATCTTAAAACCCATTGGATAGGTGATATGACAAACACCTTTCTTTAGAAACAATATTACTTACACTTGGGCCATAAATCATTCTTTCTCCTTTCCAAAACTAGGTATGGAGGGAAAAATGGATATTCAAGACAAGAAAGCACCGACTCCCAAAGGTTTATGAAAGAAAGAGAAATGCAAAAAGACCTAAATCATCTACCACAATAGAGGCTAGTTTTTGACACATTGGTTGATGTTAAGGATTTTTTAGTAAGAAAATAAAGGTTGGTTAAACTTGAAAACATAAGGAAAAAAGTTTCCAAAATATTTCAACAAGAATGGAAGTCGAATCATTCTTAAGTTGTGTGTGTTTCAGGGAAAGCATTTTCCAAGAAAATGATTTTCCTGATTTCAGGTATTTGCCAAGATTTGGCTGACCAGAAAATTGTATATGACTGTGTGAAAATATTTTTCCCATTTTTTGAAGGAAAACATTTGTCAATCTCACATTGTCTCTCATGTGATATATAATTTTTTTAACATGATTGTTTTTCTTACACAATCAAACAGGGAAAAGAAGTCACTTTTTCGGAAATTGTTTCCCCATAAATCATTCTCCCTCATAACTTAATTTAGTGTAAACATTTTTCTTGTGAATAATGGTTTTGTATGTATTTTTTTAGAGGATAATTTTGTCAGTGCTATGTTTCCAAAATACACCATTTTCCCAGATAAGAACAATGTGAAACTTTTCTTTTCCAATATGCTGTTTTTATATGCAGTCTTAATGTAAAATTTCTTAGGTTGAACTTCCTGTCATAAACACTAATCCTTCTCAAGTTCCAAGTGCATTGTTCTAATCTTTATTTCTGCACGCACTAAAGAAATATATTAGAAAAAGATCTGTGGAAGGTTTCCAGTTCGTGTGAACAGTACTAGTTAGCATGATCCAATAATGTAACTAACCTTATAAAAAAATAATGTAACTAACCCACATTGAATCTAGCATTAGCATTGAAAACCTAGATGAGAAAAGTCTGGAACGATATTATCTTCAAATAAAGATGAACGATTGGCATAGCTGTAGGAAACCATAAACAAAACCCATAACTACGATGATCAAAGATGATACAAGAGGAATGCAAAAAGCCTACCGATAAACCCTGTCTTCTAGCATTTGAAGCCCCAACTTGGCCTTCTGCAAATTGCTCTGTGATTGGCATGAGCAGAACTTCAGTCCCAGGAGCATTGCAGTGAAAAAGGTACCAGTAGCAGCAGGATGACGAGAAAAATGCGAAGGAGATTTCATGGTTCCTTGCAACATCCGACCAAGAAGTAAAAGTTGCTCAATGCTGTCATGTCTAACTACCTATGGTTGACACAGTTAAAGAACATTTAGAAGATCAGTTAATGCTCAAGATATAAATGTAATCAAGTGTCGAATCAGTCGGCTGCGAAAGTACAGATATAAGGGAAAAGGAGATGATATTTTTATGTCGATGATAGTTCTATCTCATGACCATTTGTTAAGTGTTTTTTTTCTAGAGTTCATCTGTTCTCTGAACCACTACAGTTTTTTTGGGAATAAAACACTAAGAAAATTACTTAAAAAATTATTTTAAATGTACATTTAACTTTAACATGATCAGGAAACAAAGGTAATAACTAATGATTAGTCAGGATAAAACTGGGAACCATTTGGATTGGGATTAGAGCGAAGATTATCGAGTTATTCTCGAAATACAGCCAAACATTGGAATAAGGTTAACTTGGTCAAGAGCTCAATTTCTAAAACCAACTCCTATAATCCAAGAAAATGGACCAAGTTTATTCCCAAGGAACCCAGGAATTCATGCATTCATATTTTTAACTTTTATTTCCATTTTTAAATCATAAAAAATATAATTCTTAACATAATAATTATTAAATTAATTAATTATAATTGGATATTTAAGTCTATAAATTGGATTACATACATAAATATCATATTATATAGTATTATCTATTAATTAATAAATCATAATAATAGTCAGTGACTATAATTATGTAAATTCATTATTATCATAAATGAAGTAAAATAAAATTTGTATTTTTTATTGAAAACATGTCTATTAACCAATATTTTTTTAGAAAGTGTATTAATCAATATTAATAATATTAATTTTCTAAATATTCTATTTTATTTTCTTTATTTACATCAATCCAAACACTTTATAGAATAAGAATAATCCAACTTTGGTATGTTCACAGAATGCCACATTCTATCCTATTCTTGTTCATTTTCTTTCAAATTTTAATCCGAATCATAACGCCCCTTGATGACCTAAGCATAGAAGAAGCAATAATAATAAAGTGTAGACTGTAAACTGTCAAATATAAGAGATAGCATATTTCTTCAGAGGGAAACAGAGGTAGAATACTAAGAATCCGTAATTTACAAATGCCCCTAGAAGATTAAATTTTGAAAATCAAATTCACCAGAAGTAAAAGTTCCATCGCGTTTTCATATATGGCCATCTATATCTTATGTTTCTAAGAATAACCCATATATTTGCAAAAAGATACTTCTTGAATCTGACAAAGAAGTGCACTTATGTACTTCCATGTTAATATACGAAGGATGCTAATGTTTGCAGCTCGAAAATAATTTGAAGCTGAAGAAATTAAAAGTAGCAATTGACATTATGGTGATTCTGCAAGAAAAAATATATCACAATACAACGAGAGAATTCTCAGAAAAAAAAACAATACAATGAGAGAACAGTCGGGCAAACATACACTGTTTTTTTTCCCAAGGAAAGAAAGGACGATTATGATCACGATAATCATTCACGCATGAAAACTTTGTAGTATAACATCTCAAAAGTACAAAATGTGTTCTCCCCAATCCCTACTCAGCGAAAATGCTATTGCAATATTGCATGTTTAGCAACTTATAACTGTAGCCCATCTAGTGACCTACATGTATGCTATTAGTGTAGCTCACTACACATGCATTGCCCAAAACGCTATTCAATGTTGATGCACACATATGTTCCAGAATAAAAGACTTGAAGTTTCCAAACTTATGTTTAAAGAAATGAAAACTTTAATTACTTTTGCCAGTTATGAGCCTCCAGATCTTGCTTTTTCAGAAGTCTTGAAGGGAACATGATTGAATGATAACCAAGTTTTCAAACATGCCATATAGATAAACAACATATAAGAAACTACATGAGCATCCTTTTTGTTGCCAAACCGGAGCATAGGTAAAAGTTTAGGAGATTTTGTTACTAACCTCAAAACGGTCAATGAAAAAACCAAGCCAAAGCCTATGAGCAATTAATCCTTCTACTGGGTCCCTTTCAGGTGGAGCCTCAGGTTCACTAGGAATGAGATGAGGTCTCAACTTTGCAGCAGGACCAGAATATCTCATTTCTGATGCAAACAAACCACGTTTTGTATCTATCGTCCACAGCCATGCATCAACAAGTTCCGCCAAAAGAAGAGGCCCCAGTGAAGGAGCAGCAGAAACAAGCCATGTCCAGATAAATATTCCAGTCTCCATTGCATCAGGAGTTGAAATGTAAGCAGGACACCAACAAAGAAGCCGTAATAATTGGGAAAATCCTTCAAGATTCAATTTAGACTCAGAGCCCTGATAATGATAACATCCAGTATCAGCAGCTAAAGAGATCTGATGAAATTTTCAAAGGGATAAAAGGAAAACAAAACAAGAGAATTTACCATGTGGGACAGAAGTAATGCAGTAGCCTGGGAACATGTTTCACGAAATAACAATTTATCCACAGATATACCTTTCTCTGCAGTGCCAACAAATTGCTGAAGGAGCTGAATAAACCTCGTAAGAAGAATATCATTGAACGACTCTTTTTCGATATTTAATTGTGTAGAGGGCAATCCTGGCCTCATGGATTGAGGACCATTGCCAAATCCAAAACCTAGTGGTGACATGCCCATCTGAAAACCTCCAATATTATTATAGAGCCTTCTCATACCAGCAATCTCTCCAGCATGGTTACATTTCACTGTCGCGCTCACTATTGCTGTTGAAAGAACTTCCAAGATAAAATTTTCTGATACTTCCTTTTTAGCTCCAGATGCTGCTGCAGCAGAATCCACAACGGCTGGAATATTTGCTGTTCTAATACCAGTCCAAGAATCATTCTTCCCACTAGATATGCGTATCTCGGACAAGAGGGATACCACATCAGATGCATGTTGTGTTCTTTGCAAAGCATTTGGCTTGCATAGATTTTCCTGGGAACAGTAGCTTCCAGTATTTATACACATAATCATGATTATGAATGTTACATGGAAGCAACAAGCAAGAACTCTATCAAGAAACATGTATTAGCTAACATTCTTCTGATATTATGCATTAGCGAACATATTGCATAAAGACTAGTACTAGTGAAGGTTTTTGAAATAAATAATTGGTCTGAACCAGAACAATAAGGTATCAACCAACTGGACTGAACCAACCGATTTTTAACTTACTGGCAACACACTTTTTTTACTAGACCAAAAACCTGCATATAACCATTAAGCAGCGGGGTAGTTCAACATATTTCAACTCCCAGTGCAATAATGACTGTTACAATTACAATTTGGTGTTCATCCCAAAGGATTCCATTGAATAAATAGTGGGAATTGCATGGAAAAAAATTTCAGATCAGGATCTCAACTCAGGATATAGCATCAAAGATCTTGCATATAAATACTTCCATAAAATCAGATGAACATCAATATCAGATTCTCGAAAAGTCATCACTCTCATCAATACAAAAAGTAAATAATTAACAATTAGCCTCTCTGCCTGATTTCTGCATAGCTATCTTTGAATAAATATCTTATTCACAAGAAAAACAAGTAAAACATTCAAATAAAGAAAATTTAGCACTACAAGCAGGTTGGACAATATTTTCTCCTCATTGAAGCCTTAATGGGACAGAACAAATCAGCAATGAAAAGAACACCTAAAATCTAAAAAAATTTGCATGGCGCAAAAAAAATTATGATCATTAGGCATTTTCTGTTAAGGATCAGATTGTGATGTCCGAACAATGACACATCTTATGGTACCTCACCAACATATTTTATCAGTTTGCGTCACGAAAATGAAATATGGGACTCAATAGACCAATTGTTTGTCATAAATTTTTTTCCTCTTCTGCTTAAGTTACTGGCACAGTGCTGGGCCAACCGGCAAGGTAAAACGGTGTTTGCCAGGTGGCAAAATTACAATATTTGCCTTCTATCAATTAGTGACATAATCAGTTGTGAATTAATGGACATACCTGCAGAAGACCCTGTGTAGAACAGGGAGCATATGATAGGGCAGTAGTGATCCATTCCCGAGAAATTTTTTGGTACAAAGAACGAATAGTAGCAATCCAAGCAGGATCATGAACATGAATAGCAGGTAACTCATTGTGACCTGAAAATAGAAGAGAGTCCAAACATGCTGAGTTCCACAATACCTGCAAATATCACATATATGTTATGTTATCCAGCATATTAAAGAACTATGAACCAAAATAAAGTAGGAAACTTGATGATCTAAAGAGAAGCGTTAAACCTGAGGAAATTTTTCCTTCAGCTGAGTTAACAAATTAACAGTGATGTCACGGACATGTTCATCCCTTTGCGACAGGTTCTTTATAAGAAAGCATGCATGAGCAGAAAGAACTGAGTCTCTTATTTCAGCCTCTTGACCTATATCAGATATTCTTTGCTCCTAAACAAATTAAACCCACAGTCATGTAAGAAGTTGTCATCACATAACTACAGTGGAAAAAACCAACAGATGAAATTCATGTAGATTCTTGATCAAGATATTATCACAAGCATAACAACAAAAATTATTGTTAGCTTAAAGTAGCAGAAAAGAAATGCAGAAGTAAAATGCTGAGTCTCATCTACAGAAAACCCTAGTAGGGTTCAATACCAACATTAACAGCACAAAGAGTGCCACAGAACTAGAACTAAGAAAAAGCCTAGCTTACTAGGGTTAAGGGAAGACATCTACAAGACTATGGAATTTACTTCATAAATTTTGACTTTAAGCTGATAATATCAGTTTTTTTCATATAATAACACACATAAGAGTGAAGGGAAAGGAGTATCCAGCAGATACATTCAACATTTTTTTTTTGAGGGAGAGATAAAATTTACATATCTCGGTATCATGAGTAGAAGAAATGCTCTAGCCTTTGCCAAGAACAATAAAGAACAGGAAACATCAGGCTTGACAACTCAATTTAACAGAAGAAATTAGGTATGCATAACACCTTTTACTGATTATTTTAATATGAGATAATTAGACTGCTAAGCATAATCCAAGACATTGAGAATGTCAATGGATCACTTTGCCTACTATTGCTAATCTGGAAACTGGACTCAGGCCTCAGTCATAGCCAACCTGAATAGAGTTTTCTTTTTCTTCAGCTTGTGAAAAAATTATACATCAATAGCTTTTCCCTACTCCAAGGAGAGCCATTTTGATGTAGAACAAGATTAGTTTGTGAGCTTCTGCCTATAGTCCAAGTCTTTAACATTATGGGCTTTTATAGCCCATTAGTTTAGTTTAGGATTTTTTATTAGTTTTCCTTCTAATTAGATTTCCTTTTATTAAGTTTCCATGTTAGAATTATATGGGAGTTTAGAACTCTATATAAACCCCATAAAATTGTAACAGAAACATGCTTGGATAAATAAAATTCTGATTTAGTTTTATTTTTCTCTTAAGCGGATAATCTAGTTTAGGCTTAAGTGGATAATTTATTCTAGGGTTAGGGTTAATTTGTACCAATTGGTATCAGAGCCTAACTGATGTAGAACAAGATTAGTTTGTGGGCCTTTTGCTTACAGTCATTAGTCTTTAGATTGTGGGCTTTTAGCCCATTAGTTTAGTTTAGGCTTTTTTGATTAGTTTTCCTTTTAATTAGATTTTCTTTTATTAAGTTTCCATGTTATTATTATATGGGAGTTTGGAACTCTATATAAACCCCATAAAGTTGTAACAGAAACATGCTTGAATGAATAAAATTCTGGTTTAGTTTATTTTCCCTTAATCAGATAATCTAGTTTAGGTTTAAGTGGACAATTTAGTCTAGGGTTTGGGTTAGTTTGTATCACATTTCTTTAACATGTAAGTTTATCTATATTGACTAGACATAATAGGGAATGATAATTATCTGTAATAAGAAAACGTCACTATAAAGGTAAGAACCCCCTTCCTGATATACACAGTATTGATCATAGAAAATATAGCTCCATAGATAGTTTCGTATAACCACTGGAAACCCATATTGAGGTCATAGAACCAATGGAACTAGGAATTTATCAACCATTAAATCATACATGATTTCATACTCAATAGCTGATATAGAAAAAAAATGTGATGCTTCGTTCTGTGACAGAGCAGAACTTTTATCTATGGTGCCGAAGCAGAACTTTACTGTCATCTTCGACACTGGCAACTTAATATATGGTGCCCTCCTCTAAGTGCTTTTTCTCGAAAGTCCCTTTGCCTCTCTTTGTAACAGATAAGAGAGAGAGAGAGTAAGAGGAAATCCATCTCTGTAACAGTTGGAAAAAAGGGTGTCCTCACCGTCTTTTGCCATCGATGGCAACAGTGGTTGAACAAAGATGGGGAGAGGAAAAAAAAAGAGAGATGAAGGAAGAAGGGATGAACAAATATGGAACAGAGAACAGGAGAGTACGAGTGAGAAATGAGTGGGAAAAAAAGAGACTAATAGTGAGAGAGGAAGAGAGAAAAGGAAGAAGCACAAAAAAAAAACTAATTGTTTTAACCACTCAGAATTCTGCTGGGCTTTTGTGCCTGGCAGATTCTTTTTCCCTAATTGATAAGTTGCTTATGACTGAAGAGGCATTTCTTAAGTAAATCTATGTTTGGTTTTTATTTAACAAAGGTATTGATGCTAATTTCAACTGGACTTTATTCGGCAAACCAACTACCAGGATTCAAAGTAGATTGTGTAATAAGGTACAATATCTTCCAACGTTCCAAGATTTTGATGTCAAATGGCTAATACCATACTGTATGCAAAACAACATAAATGCATCCCATGAAAAATAAGAGATTCTCATCAAAAGAGAAACCAAGAGATTACCAGCCATGCAACTGCAGCTTCAAAAGCCCTATAGACAATTGCAGTCAAGCACTGAAATACAGCCGGCATCAAGTTTGGAGTCAGTAAATACTCAAATACACAACTGAAAGCACTTCTTAATGTAGTCGAGCCTGAGTCAGCAGATAGTACACCGCCATTACAGCTAAAACGTATTATCTCCAAAAAAGCAACTGCGAGAAGATATGTCGCCTTAACACCTAAACGAAAGAAGCCCAGAAGGTATTAATAAAGAATCTCATAAAACACTCAACTTTCTTTTCATCTCTTCTCTACATCTTGATTTGATAATTTAATATAACCAAAATCAGCTCACGATAGAGAAGAAAAATTCTGAATAAACAATCATTAAAAGGACGCAAATAACAAGAGAGAAATTACAAAATGCAAAACTATTCAACCTGAAATGGCATTCATTGCTGCCACCTCAACTCGACCACCTAGTGCTGCAGACAGAGCAGTTCGCTGACCAACAGCTGCTTTTTCATTTCCACCACCAGACTGACTACCAGGGTTGTGGAGTGCATTTAATTCCAACTCATCTTCAAGCCATTTCACTGAGCTTACAACCTAGCATAAGCATATCTATCATCACAATCAGATAACATAAATGGCAATATTCAAGAAACTGAACATATTCCAAACGTCATCGTGAAAGCATCATACTTGTGAGCACAAGATTGTCGATACCTGCCATCATATAAACTAGCTAATAATAAATTAACTTCAAGTCAGTTTGTCAATAAACCTGATATTCAGTTTGATAAAAAAAATTAGTTATAACTTTAAGGATATATTCCACGCAACATATTGAAGATTTCAAAGAGAAGTTATATTATGAATATCAGAAATAATTCCATAAGGCTGTAAATATATTTTTTTAAGGCTGTAAATATGATTTCCTTGTAGATAGTGATATATGCATGGACCCTTCATTGAATCATTGTCCTTTTAGCATGAATCAGCTACAATATAAGATTCAGACTAGAAATAAACTTGTATTAGCATACAACAGAATGATATAGTTTTTTTTTTTTTGAGAAGGCAGAATAATATAGTTAATATACCTTTTACCAACTTACCAAAGGTGGTGTTCCCTGGGCAATGCGTTGAACAGCCACAGACCATTCAGCATTCCACATGTATGGCCCAGCTACAGCTTGAAGGACTATAGCACTAATGCTTCCTAAACTATTAAGAGATGTTGATACTGATTTTGATGATATTTGGTTAGGTTGAATAGGAGGTGCTAACCCAAATAAAACAATATAGAACCAAAGATTCCTGAATAACTTTAAAAGTGAAGGCTCAACGTTTGATGCAGGATCAAAGTCAGAGCAGATTGCAGCAACGGCAGGGAGTAGCGGTCCCAAGAAATCAGCACCACTCCTAGACAAAAAAACATAAGAAAAATCAGGAGATAAAGCATGAAAATGAAAATATTTCTACAGATATGCTTTAAAAATAAGCATGACCTAAAATAATTCCATGATTGGACCAATGTTTAATATAAACACGAAGCACATATGCAACTACTCAATACAGATGATCGCCCTCTAATAACCTGTGGCCTTATTCTCTTCCCTCTCTCAAACATTTATGCAATTACTTAATGGCCCTTTCTCTTTCTTTTTTTTCTTGAGGAAGTTTTCATTTTTCTCCCATACTTGTAAAGTTATACTGATCAAATATAAACTATGAAAAAGTTATTTCTTGCTCAGAGACACACCATGACATAATGAACCTCGGTTACATCCAATCAAAAACCTGTGACACCCTTGGCTCTATGAAACTAAGTTTAGCTAACAATTCAATACCTTCCACTTTTTGATTCAGCAGCCAATCCCACATCAGAGCATAAGGATAATAGTCGATGACGATAGTCAGACCTCAATTTCGTGCTCGTAAGATGAGAAGCAACAAGAAGAAAGCCTGTAGGGAGAGTCTAGAAAATAATGAGAGTTAGCAAAATCATCATATTAGAAGATTTTCACAATGATGCACAGACGGAGCTCCCAAAGACACCTGACACAGACCTCCACTCGCTCCGTGGTAGCTTCTTGGGGAAGTGTTTTGTCTTCTGCTGATCCTAAACTCTTTAGTTTATCTAAATAGCTTCTTGTCATCAAAACTATCGTTTCACGATATGACTTTTCAAAACCCAAGCAGGCCATACGAGATACTGCATCTAGTAGCTGAAATGTTGTGAGATCAAGTTAATCAATTCCTATCATTATAGTTATATGCAGTTACAACCAAACTGACACAAAGGACTAGATAATAAAGAAAAGTCAGTAAAAGATGTAAACATCATAAGGAGATAAGACCCATACTCGGAGACGCAATAATCCTGGAACTGAAGCATCTCCTTCTTCAAGACTTTCAATGAAAAGCGGAAGAATCATGTCTACAACTTCCAACTTATTAACTGATGCACTCAAGTCAGCAAGAAGACTGATGAGATTAAGCTGTACAACAGGTGCTTGTGGTTTTTCTTTCCCATCCTAAAAAAGGAAATGGATCAATGGAATGTGGTATTAGTCAACATTTGGAGATATCATTAACCAAAGTATTATTTAAGGATTCATAAGTAACAAAGTAAATAGAGGTGATGATAATACATGGAGTGTAGGCTGATAAATAATTTATCACTTGTCCATTTGAACATAAGCATAAAGTTACATAACATTGGGGCAGTATCAGGGATTATCTTCAATTGCAAGTTTTATGCCTTGTATATGGACACAGTTCTCAATCATCCAACTTTGTATGTCATGTTAATTAGTTTAAATGCTCTAGCATACATTCTCTTTAATGCGTCATATGTAACCCAGAAAGATGCATTATCAAATAAAAGAGAAACAAGGGGACAAACCTGTTCTTCATAATCGTTGCGTTCTCTAATGCATGCCTTGTATATGGACACAGTTCTCAATCATCCAACTTTGTATGTCATGTTAATTAGTTTAAATGCTCTAGCATACATTCTCTTTAATGCGTCATATG